>CM076670.1:56875-73030 GCA_038496675.1 Rachycentron canadum | reverse complement strand
GGGGGTGGGGGTATCGATGTGTGGGGCGGGGGGGGCAGGGCAGGGGCGCGTGGCCGGGACTGTGGGCGGGCCGAGGTCGCGCGTGGCGCCATGGAAGCAGCCTATAAAGTGGATGAGGATCCGGGAACATCTCACCTGTCCTGGGACCAGCAGGGCAGCAGCAGCATCCTCCTCACACGAAACTCCGCTGCGAGTTTTGCCTTTTTAAAAAATAAAATCATCCTTTATCTTTTTCAGCCATTTTGGACTCGAGAGAAAAAAGAAACTGGACTCATCTCAACATCGGCAGGAAATCCGGATTAATTTGTGACGTTTTGACCTAAATTTAAAGTTTTTCAGGACTTCACTCTGCACACAACAGGTAAGATGGTGTCAGCTGTGCTTATTTCTTTCTTGATAATATCATTAAGTGTCTGGTTGTCAAATTAATTTGTGAACTCATTTTAAATCAAGAGATCTGAAACATCCCACAGTATTAGGACCTTTGGGGATATTAAACTATTTAGTTATTTATAGATAATTACTATAAACTAAGATATAGTTGAGTGACGTCAGAGCTTTGTATGTCTAAAGATGACGTCTTTTCCTCAGCAGAGGTCATGACCCGTCAGTTGGTGCTGATGGTGAGTCTCGGGCTCGTGCTGTTGGTGTGTTCCCGCGGCGGGGAGGCGCGTGTCAGACTCAACTCCATCAGGACCGTGATCCTGAGAGAGGGGCACGCGCTGCCGGTAAACCGGAGCACGTGGGAGCCGAGTGTGGACCTGACGGTAAGTGGAGGCCTGTGTATTCACTGATATATGGATGAGCTCCATCATTGATCCTGAGGCTCCGGCTGCTGGGTCTCTGGTCAGAACATGTTGACCTGAACCAGGACGAGGAAACAACTATTCCAAAGAAAAGACCATCAGGGGGCGACTCCACTGTTAAAGAAGTCAGATTGTATTGAAGTCTATGGGAAAATGTCCCTACTTCTCCTTGATTTATTAGCTCAGTAAACGTTTTCCTAATGAGTTTATGGTCTCAGTCTCTAGTTTCAAGTCTTCAATACAACATGATGTTCATTTTTTAAATGATGGTCCATTTAGAGGAAAATAGACCAGAAAGCAGGGGATGAGTTAGGGGGCGTGGCTACGGTGTGATTGACAGACTGTATCACCCAATCAGGATAGAGTACAGAGCAGGTCAGCTCCACCCCTCACTCCTCCTCAGCTCCACCTTCTCCTCCAAAGATGGTTTCTACTGGTTTAAAAAAACGATGGACAAACTAGAGGCTTTAAAACAGCAACACAAAAACAACTTTTATTTATAAAATGATGAGACGCACAACATTAAAAAATCAAGATATAAAATAAGATATAAAATGTATATATGTTTATGTGCATGAGATATTTTACACCTTTTTGAAGTAAATGTAGTTGAGCAGATGTAAAAGCATCATAAAGGTCAGATTTGATTGACAGGACAGTGTTTTGTCGTTGACTCTGTTCACTGAGTCTCCTTCGTTCTCTCTCAGCTCTACCAGTGCATGAGCGACCTGGAGTGCAGCGAGGGGAGCTACTGCCACGCCCCCTCCAAAGGCCCCTCACACTCCCGCTGCCAGACCTGTCGCAGGAGGAAGAGGCGTTGCCATAGGAACGGCATGTGTTGCCCAGGCAACATCTGCAGCAACAGTAAGATTAACATTTACATATAATATTCAATGTGTTTCAATTAATTTATCATAAAAATTTATAAAAAAAATGGTAGTGCCCAATAAAATGATTATTATAGACTGTAAAGAAAAACCAAGATGGCTGACAGATGAGCCTAATATGGTCATTGGTGCCAGGAAAAGAAATAAAATTACCAAAATCAGACACAGGATAAAATTATGACTTAATATCTCTGAAAGAGTCAAAACACTGATGTAGTATTTCATGTGTCTTATGATTTACACTAAAAATGTCACTTCTGATTTTGTATTTCAAAACACACTAGCAATTTAAATAACTTGATTTATTTCAGATTTATTTTAACTGAGATGAACCTGAATATTATAATAATCAAGGTATTCTGGTTCAGTATTTTGAGCCTCTATATCTGTCATTTTATTTTGGGGATTTTGTGGCTTCTATCCAGTGACCATGCAGATGTTCAACATCTGTAAAACCACTGATAAAATAACGGTTAAAATATTTTTTCTCCTCCTTCTTCAGATATCTGTGTTCCTGATGTTGACACGTTTGTGTCTCAGAGCATCCCAGACTCAGATGGAGAGACAAATCCCCCGTCTAAAAAGAAAGGCTGGAGGAAAAGAGGACGAATGGACGTCAAAGGGGCCGTTGGAAAAGGTGAATATTTGTCCACTTACCTCAGACATCGGTGCTTCCAGTTTCGTCCCTAGTGAACCTGCAGAAAGTTGATTTATGAGCGACGTCTGTTTGTTTGAGTCTTATTTTTTATTCTGATTGTCTCATATTGTGGCTCATCGTCATCTCCTGTTTGTGTGTGTCTTTGTGTTTCCAGGTCAGGTCGGGGATCCTTGTCTGCGCTCTTCAGACTGTTCGGACAGTTTGTGCTGCGCCCGTCACTTCTGGACTCGTATCTGCAAGCCTGTGTTGCGGGAGGGTCAGGTTTGCACGCGACACCGCAGGAAGGGGAACCACGGCCTGGAGCTGTTCCAGCGCTGCCCATGCGGGGACGGGCTGAGCTGCCGAACGCTGCGGGAGCCCAGCGGCCAGCCTTCATCATCATCATCACCGTCGCCATCATCATCTCTTCTCGCGGCGGTGGCTAAGTCCAAGTTTGCATCATCCTCTTCTTCGTCTCGCCATTCGTCTCCTCACACGTCTTTGCTGTCTTCGACCTCATCTTCGTCACCAAAGTCGTCGTCTTTGTCGGCGGTGGCAAAAACAAGACTTCACGTGTGCCAAAGAAACTGAGGGAGGATGGACGGGTGGGAAGAAAGACAGACTGATGGAGGAGAGGGGAAGAAAGAAAACACCTCCCTTTCTTTGCCCATGACCGAACCCAGAGGGAACGAGAGGCAGAGACAGAAGAACAGAGAGACTGAGTGAAATGGTGAGAGGAGTGAATAACTATAATTGTTTACACCTGTGAAAACTCCCCATGAACATCACCCCCCCAAAACTGACCCATTATCTTAATGCTAATTCACTTCCTGTCGGTCTGCATTCACACACAAACTCAGCCGAATGTGAAACTCTTTGTAGTTCAGATCTAGTTTCCTCCTGAGGCGTCTAGACGAACAGAAACCACTTTAAAATCCAGTTTGACCCCATTTACACCAAACAGGAAATGAATTCAATTTAACACTCGCTTCATTACTGCTCTGGTTTCTTCTCTTATTTTGAAAATCCACACTGCAGAAATGACAAAATAATAGAAAAAACATTTTTTCACTTTAATTAATCTCAGTACTGTTCTGATAATAACTCATTCTAAGTTATATGCAGTTCTAAAACAGTTCACTCCCTAAAGTGTGAAGCTTTGTCTCCCCTCAGGCGTCAGACATCCTGATTGATTGCACTGTTTTTATTGTGAGAGTTATTTTTCTATAAGTTGTTCCTGTATATTTTGGATGAATGTTGGTGTAATTATTTGTTTGTGTGTCACTCTGCCAAGTTTATTTTTGAGGGGTTTATTTCCACAGTAGGGATCATCTGTAATGTTACAGTCATCAAGTGTTTATGATTAAAAGGATTTGTCATTTCCAACACGTCTATTTTTCCTTTGTAGTTATTTTTTTTTAATTGTTTATTGAAATTTAATTGTTTAAATCTCACTGGATTATCAGATTTTTCCACTTTACTAATGGAAATAACAACTAGAAATGATAAGAATTAGGTGTTATATTAGCAATCATGTGTTTGCATGAAATATCTTGTAACTGTCAAATAAATGGAAGTAAAAAGTTAAACATTTGCATCTGAAATGCAACAAAGTGTAAATTAGCATAAAATGGAAACACTCAATTATTTGTACACACAGTTCAAAAACGTCAAAACTGTACAGTCCTTTAGTAACTCAAACCAGAAGAGTGGAGACGATTTAAGAAGATTAATCATTAATATTAAGGTGTATAAGGAATGATTTAGTGATGCTAAGCTAGCTTACTTTTAGAGTGGCTTTTTAGTATTTTATCTGTTTCACCTTTTTACACAAAATTTAGGTTTTTAAATGTGGCTAAACGCACAAATAGCACCTGTCACCTGGTCAGGTGACAGGTGCTGATTGGAGCAGAGTCATGTGACCCTTTCTATTGTTAGCAGTGGCTTTTTTGACCAGTGGGAAATTGGCTTTATTGTTGTTTGCAAACAGAATCAGCTGGTTAGTTAACTAGTAATTAAACATTTTCCTAATGAGTTTATGGTCTCAGTCTCTAGTTTCAAGTCTTCAATACAACATGATGTTCATTTTTTAAATGATGGTCCATTTAGAGGAAAATAGACCAGAAAGCAGGGGGTGGATTAGGGGGCGTGGCTACTGTGTGATTGACAGACTGTACCACCCAATCAGGATAGAGTACAGAGCAGGTCAGCTCCACCCCTCACTCCTCCTCAGCTCCACCTTCTCCTCCAAAGATGGTTTCTACTGGTTTGACCAAGATGGCCGACGGACGAATTTCAAACTGGAGGCTTCAGAGCAGCAGCTGACGGACGATGGTGACGTCATGGTGAGGTGCTGTTTTTAGGCTCAGGTTAGCTGTTTCCCTTTGTATTCAATCTTTATTGCTAAACTAGGCTAATGTCAATGTCCAGCTCCCATTTTCCCCAAAATGTAGAAGTAACACTTAATGTCAGAGGCAGAGTCCTCCACATGTGTCTGAAAACCAGGCAGACTGACTGTTTTCCCAGTAGCTGATGGGCGGTGATAAGATTAACAAATAGGGAAAAGACGTCCCCACAGGCCTGGGAAGACACAGGGAAATGATCCCTGAGCTGATAAAAGTTTTTTATGACCACAGAGTTAAAGCTCACCCTCAGATATTTAAACTGTTTGCAGATTTAAATATCTGTCCGATGGCAAACAGATGACTTCTGCCTTAATCTTGTCATGAAAAACGCTTTAATGGAATAAGTGTCAAGTCTTCAAAATCAATGGTGATGGTCATCGGGGAGAATGAAGGTTGAAGGCTCTTCAGAGTCCAGGTCCAGGTTTACAGACAGTCTGTGAGTTTAATTGGTGACGTCCATGTTGATGTTCATTTTTGTCATCTTAATGTTTGAATCTTGGTCAAAACCAGTTCATGTTGATGTGTACAACCACATGTGGGAATTTTTGTTTTGTTTCTCAAAACCTTCCTAGAATTAATTCCGATCTTCTGGAGGCGCTGTGTGTTTCCTCTTTGTGGTTGATAGCTGTTGGGCATCACTGTCCTTGGTCTGGGTATGGTTGTTATAAAGATAACACACACACACAAACTGTTTTTTCCATGCTTATGTCACTCTGCCGTCCGTGTTCCCCAGTTTCCCTGTTAACGTGTGTTCAGTATAAGTCAGCGACACGCATTAGCGTCACGTCGCCTCCTGTGTTTCCCCGTTTCCTTGATGTCACAGTTTTATTTCTCCCACACTCAGTTTTCCTTGATGTTTCCAGTGATGATGTGATCACAAAGTACAGACGGTTGTGGATGGACCTTCGCCATCAAGTTTGTGTTGCCTTGTGGTTAGTGTTACGTTACGTCAGAGCACACCAACGTGTGTTTACCATCAAAAGGAGGACAGACTGAAATGACACACAACACATCCACGTGTTGGTGATACTGTATGTGTGTGTGTGCTGTGTGCAATGTGAGGACTTTTCAACATTGTAAGGACATGTCTGCATCGTGAGGACATTAACCACTGTCAGGACTTTTCTTATTTATTTTTGTTTTGGCCATTTCAAAGTCGGAGAATGTCCAGAGCTGGTTTTAAGGCTCAAGCTGGAGTTACTTTGTCTGGTCCTCACAAGTGTAGACAGACAAGCGTTTGTGTTTGCAGCCTGCTCGTAATAATCACTGGCTCAGGTTTATCTTATCTCTGATTTCAGGATAAACTGTGAACAGATGATGATGCTTCTCTTTGCTGCAGCCTCAGGCACAGGCAGCTTTAACTCAAACTTTATTTACACAGAGAAGGTTGACAGAGCTGCCGTGTGGTAGTTCAATACAGAAGCATTATACATTATTATTATATAATTCTTATTTTCATAAACCAAACCATAAACCAAAAATTTGCTTTAATCATATCATGAATTATATATATGAATATATAAATGAAATATGTCCGTTTTTTTACATATCTATTAGTTGTGTGAAGTTAAAATTATGAGCCTGTATCCTTGAATTATTATTGATTGAGATAGAATCTAATATATCTGGGTATCACACATACTCAATAATATAACTGTATAATATGATAAACTTTGATGATGAGATGAATGTACTTAAATGCATCTCTTTAAATCTAAATTGTAGGGATGTTTGTCACTTTTATGACCTAATAAAACAATAAAGTGACAGACAGATGGGAAGGACTGGTTATAATTTAACCAGTAACCACCCATATATACGCACTTATACAACCTCCCATGCAAACGTGTCTCAGTTGCCTCTTCTGGTCAGGTAAACCTGGTCAGACTTGCATTTTCATTTATGTTACTGCTGCACAAAGTTGATTCTTAAACTTTTCTATAGCAGGTGAATCATCAACTGTTCAGCTCCCTCATGCTCTGATAGCAAATGATTTAAAAAAGAAGAAATTTTACTGGTAAGTAGAGATTACTGTTCATTTCAAGTAGTTTTTGTATCTGAATAACTGAATTTGACATAAACAAACTCATTGTGAGGACATTTCTGAATTGTGAGGACATTAAGTCACTGTAAGCACTTTTCTGGGAAAATGTTACGATTTAATCTTTTTACCCAAATTAAGACAATTTTGATAAAGTTTTTATTCCAAGATTAAAATGGAGTTAATGAATAAAATAGAATAATTTAGCAACAAAACCATATAATGTTGAAAGGATTGAATGTGTGAAAACAAAGTTTATTTAAAAACTTTTATTTCCTTTTATCTTTAGATGAATCTCAACTGTGAACACAGTCACCATGGCAACAGCCTTGTTGATATCCTCAGGAGGTGTGGTCATCAGCACGATGACAACAAGCAGAATGTGCTGGCCTTGAATGTGCTGTTGCTAGGCAACAAGAAAAGTGGGAGGAGCTCTGTGGGAAATGCTCTGATTGGTAAGTATATATATATATATTATAATTATTTTATTGTCATTATGACTTTTAATGTGTTTTTCTTTCTTGGGCTTCCAAAGAATTGAAGTGATAAAAGAAATAATGACTCTATAACTAAACTTAGAAATATTTAAAATGTAAAATTCAGGTGGATATGAATTCAAGACCTGCATTGCCGGTGTTTCCATGACGACAAAGTACCAAGTCCTCAGCCGAAACTTCCCGCGATATTTCAGACGACAGGGGGTGGAGTCTGACCTCACGTTGAGAGTGATTGACACGCCCCCTCTGCTGCCACACCCATCGAGCGTGGGCGCTCTCTGCCCCGAAGGGGTGCACATACTTGTGCTTGTTGTGAGGGCCGACCTGCTGCATGAAAACACACATCTGGAGGAGTGTGTAGAGGTACACACATACACAGGCAGACATGCACACACATGTTCACCTCTACATACACTGTATTGTGTTTTTTGTGTGTCTTGTTGTTCAGAGTGTCTTCGGTCCAGTTTGGCGTCATCATGCCGTACTCATCATCACACATGCTGACCACCTGAAGAAGGCCGGACTTCACCCATCCAACTATTTAACAGAGGCCCCTGATTGGCTGGGAGCTCTGGCCAATGAGGTAGTGGGTGGAGTCTCGTTCTTGGACAACAGCTGTGATTGGCCGCTTTTCAGTGGACGACCGCTGAGGGAACGATTGCTCCGCCTCTCGGCCAGGAACCATCACAGAGCTCTGAAAGTCAGGACAGAGGTCTCTGATTTGAAACCAGTAGAAACCATCTTTGGAGGAGAAGGTGGAGCTGAGGAGGAGTGAGGGGTGGAGCTGACCTGCTCTGTTCTCTGTCCTGATTGGGTGGTACAGTCTGTCAATCACAGTAGCCACGCCCCCTAATCCATCCCCTCCTTTCTGGTCTATTTTCCTCTAAATGGACCATCATTTAAAAAATGAACATCATGTTGTATTGAAGACTTGAAACTAGAGACTGAGACCATAAACTCATTAGGAAAACGTTTACTGAGCTAATAAATCAAGGAGAAGTAGGGACATTTTCCCATAGACTTCAACACAATCTGACTTCTTTAACAACCAGTGGAGTCGCCCCCTGATGGTCATTAGAGAGGATGAAGGGTTAAGGCTCTTCATGTTTACAGACTCAAGTCCAGGTTTTATGTGAACAGGAAAACAAGTGGTTGGTGGTTTTGAAGTGTTTTTAATCAATCAACAACAGCAATGTAAAGAAATGTTTTCTTCTTTTCTTAGCTCAGCATAGCTAGTACCATTTGTTGTGCTAGCTAAGCAACACCAGCTAATTTTTGCAGTTGCCTGGCCTTTCACAATAAAAGTACAGTGTACATGTCTTCAGCGGGTCGAGACCGATGCGTCAGACACCTCACTATGTCTATATGATGATGCAGTTGGTGAGGGAGGGGGCCCTGCACAGCCCCTTCCCCTTCACCTCGAACCCACAACCTTTATAGTTGGCCACACCCCTGCAGTCGACCTGCAGGTCGGGCTGAAGAAGCTCCCAAACCCTCTGCTTGGAGGGCAGCTCCCTGTCTGGGTCACCTGAACACAGAGAGAGCCTTAATTACACTTGTATTGTTTTATGTTATTATTTTTACCTATGTCTATTTATTATTGTATTAGAGTTTCATTGTTGTAACTATGGTTACCAGGGTAGTTGAGGAAGGTGACTCTGTCTCCAGGCGTGGAGCCTGCGGGCGCAGCCAGCAGTTCGATGGAGTCATCAGAGGCAGAGCAGCAGAGGAGGCGGGCCTGGGAGAGAACGCCCCTCACCTTACAGGCCTTTACGTTACAAAGCAGCACAGCCAGGCCCCCCCGCAGCTGCACACGGGTGAAAAGACGAGGAAAAGGCGAGGGGAAGGGGCAAAATGAAAAGACGAATCAGAAAAAAAAAAATTCTCAAAAAAAAGTTTCATATATGTTAGAGAAGAAGAAAGAAAAGTCATAAGGTAGTTTTGTATTTGCATTTGAGATTGTTATATGTTAATATTGTCGAAATAACTTTGCATTGAAGGCAAAATGTCATTAAATGTAATTAATGAATCTAAAGTCATAAGAGCATAAACAGCAGTGAAGTTACAAACTAGAATGAATAAGGAATGATACAGAATTACTTTTAAAAACCTGCAGTGTCATATGCTTTCTTCCTGTTTAGCACTGTAACCTACTGAGAATAAAGGAAGATGATTTCAAACCAAAGGTTGTAATAATATATAATAAAATAAATAAAAATGAATTTGTTTCTATTTCCAAAACAGGTAATATTTTATATCCATATGAATCTGGGGACAAAATGTAAAAATTTAAAATTAAAATTGCAATAACTGTAATGTAATATCTCAATAATGAAGTCCTTATTTTTCAGTAATTAAGTAATAATTCATGTAATGATAACTTTAAGTCATATTATCTAAACAAATAAAGGTGTTAAACTACTAAGATTAAAATGAACAAAAAAGTGAAGTGATTTTATGTTTTCATAATTTTATTTTATAAAGTAATTTTAAATCAAAATGAAATTTTGAGATTACCTCCTCCAGGTGTGTTTTCTGCCCCAGCTTGCTGATGACCATCCGGGGGACATTTTCTCCCACGTCCACTTCCTGGATCGTCATCGCCTCAGCCAGTGGGTGGGGCCGGACACTCAGGATCCGTCCAACCCTCAGGTCGAGGCGAGACACGTCCACCCGAGGCTCCACCCCCAGAGAGAGAGAGTCAGAGGTGGGACGAGCTGTGAGAGAGAAAAGAGACAATAAGTCTACTTTTATTCCTTGTTAATTTCCTTCTGTCCTTTCCTCGCTCACCTTTCCTTTCGCCTTTCCTTCTCCTGCTCTGTCTCTCTCTCTCTCTCCGATCACGTGAGGAAGAGGAGGGAGGAACAGCAGCAATTGCTTCAGTGGGGGAGGCAGGTTGATTGACAGGTGTTGTGTGGGTGGGGCTAAGAGCTGGAGGAGGCGGAGCCGGCGTGAACAAGGCCTTGGCTGAGAGAAAGAAAAGAGAGAAATCTAATTATTTTTAGCTGATGTATCGTCAGAGAAATAAAAACAGATTTTGATTTAATGTATCTGGTCGCATTTTATTTTTTGGACAAAAATATAAAAGATTTTTACTTAATAATGTTCTCATTAAATTCAGAAAAGGAAAAGCCACCCCCTGTAAATATTCCACTCCGGTCGCTGTAATTTAAAACAAACTGTGGAAAGAAAATCATTTCCAGTTGTCGCAGAGTGTGTGTGTGTTTGTACTTGGACCAATTTTATTTTCAGACATTGTGAGATTGTGACATTTTGGAAAATAAGAAAATTTTAAGAAAACTGAGAACATTTTTATGTAAATTGAGGATTTTTTTGTGAACAGTGTGAACATTTTATTGAAGAGGACAGTTTAGACTTAGTAAGTAAAGCTGCTGTAAAGCTGCAACGTGGGGACCTTTTTTGGAAAATGTTTGAAGTGACATTGGTGTAAAATAATGACATGTTGGGAAAGTGAAGTCATTCTGGTAAGTGAGGACGTTAGAAACCTTTTACCTGTGCGTCTTCTTTGTTTCTCCTGCAGCTGAATTCTTAGCTGTTCGATGTCTTTCTTCAGTTTTGCGTTTTCCACCAGCAGCTTCTTCTGCTCTCTCACTGATGCCTGAAGGACTGAAACACAGATTCACTGAAGTCATCAGCACTTTGCCTTTTGGACTCCTGAAACACTTGAACCTTCTCCTGCCCGTCCTTTATTTGCTCTTACGTGCTTTCTCTCTGGTCAGCAGGGCGTGAGTTTGAAAATACTCCATGATCTGCTCACCATCCTCTGGATCAAGCTTCATGAGAGCAGCCGCCAAGCTAAGAAACAAAACTGAAATAAGAAATTTACCAAAACAACAGTCTGTGGTTTAAGACTGGCCCCATTCGAGACAAGTTCAAGTCAAGTCTGAAATCGATTGAGATGAGATCAAGATAAGTTTCCAGGCAGTTTAAAATAAGGCCATTCTGACTTTAATATGAATTCAAGATGAGTTAATCCCAAGTTAGTTGACAGTAAGTCAGTAAATAGACAGACAGTCAGTCAACGTTTTCCTAATGAGTTTATGGTCTCAGTCTCTAGTTTCAAGTCTTCAATACAACATGATGTTCATTTTTTAAATGATGGTCCATTTAGAGGAAAATAGACCAGAAAGCAGGGGATGAATTAGGGGGCGTGGCTACTGAGTGATTGACAGACAGAGCAGCAGCTCACAGACCAATGGTGACGTCACAGCTGGTCTGAAGTTGATCTTTGTCTTTAAGTTAAGACTTAAATTCAATTGAATTGATAGACTCTGTTTAACAGGATGCAAATCATACAACGCAATGATGTCATAAAGACACAAACTAATGTTTATATAGATGATATCTTTGAGGAAATGATGAATGTGAATGATTTCGCTGTTGTCAAAGGGCAACACACACACAGACACACACTTACACTCACTCACACACTCACAGACACACACTCACACTCACAGACACACTCACACACTCACAGACACACACTCACACTCACAGACACACTCACACACACACAGACACACACACACACTCACAGACACACACACACACACTCACACACAGACACACACTCACACACTCACAGACACACACACACACACTCACACACAGACACACACTCACAAACACACAGACACACACACACTCACAAACACACAGACACACACACACACTCACAGACACACACACACAACACGTTGGTACCAAAGTACTTTTCTTTTTCTAAACCTTTAAAGCTCTATTGTGCTGTTTTCTGTTCTTATAATAGGTGAAGGATCTGCTTTAAACTGTTTTCAATCAACTTACATCATTTTAAAATCAATTGATTTGATTAAAAATCAGGCTGAAATATTCTTTCCTTAAATATTTATATTAAATATTATTATCTATGCTGAAATATACTTTGCCACAAAACCAAGTTTAGAATTAAATGTATGTAATTAAACGTCATTTTAAGATAAATGTATTTGTAAAGTAAACACCCCAACTTTTAAATAAACTCCAACTCAACCAGCTATGATTAAAATGCAGCCCAGACATGAATGCATCATTGATAATAACCCTCTTATATGGGAAACTGTGAAAGGTTTTGGGATAATGTTGCTACTTTTGTTGTCTCCTCACAAGAAAAACAACAGCATCAGTCGTATTTCAGGGCAACCACAGAGCTAAAGATAAGAGATTAGAGTTGAACCACATGAAGACAAACTGAGAATGTCACTAAAACTGAGCCCAGACATGAAAGCATAGAAAGAGCTGTCACCGAAGTTTCGATAGATGATATCTGCAATGAAGGAAACACATTAATACCATCAAAGGGCTGACACACACACACACACACACACACAGGCTTATTGAAACCAGGATATTTGCATAATGATAAACAGAGCACTTCTGACGCAGCCCGTAAACTGGAGCTGTAAGACTGGTTAAGATTTACATACATAAACCCATTCAACCAATCAGCTGTCACCATCACATTTATCTGCACAGGTTCATTATCAAAGGAAAACTTACAATTATAAATTGTGCCCTTTTGGTGACAATTTAGACTCTTATTTTTGTTTAAGTTGTACAGGTATGTTTTATTCTGTAGAATCTATTTTAGTCTAAATTGGAATAAATGAAGTGAACAATCCCGAGGTAAAAAACCCTTAGAAACATGTTAGCAGTTATCTTACCAGCCGTAGTACTTTATGCTGATTTTGTTGACAAATCTCAAATTTAAATTTTCAATCATTTCCATTTTTTAGTTTTCACAAGATTAAAATTTTACCATATGTCTATGACCATAAACACTAAAATGCCCATGACATGGAAAGTATGAAAACTTTTCTGGAGTGTATTTATCCCTTTTCCCTGAATAGTGACCAAATTTCAGAATTCAATGGTCAAGTCCCCATAATGTGTTTGTGAAAAGATCACATGTCCTCATTATGGCATTAAAACACGTACACATACACTCGTGAGTAGCAGCTGCTGAAAAAGCTACTGAACGTAGGAAGAGATGTGACAGCTGCAGTCAGACCTCAGCTATAAATAACATTAAATGGTAACACACACACAGATACAAACACACACACACACACACACACACGCACACACGCACACACACACACACAGATTCTTGTTTTACTACGTTTGTGGGGACCCTTCATTGACATACCGGACCCTAAACTAACCCTGAAAGTGACTCTAAACCAAAAACCAAGTCATGACCTGCAGCCACTTAAACTTGTGGGTTTCAACAGTTTCGGTCGATACAAAGTTGTCGGACCCACAAGGTTTTCAGATCCAATGAATATAGCAGCACTGATATATGATATTTCCACTGTATGAAATAATAAACAAAAAGAACTGAAAGTAAACAACAAACAAATGAAAAGAGGAAACAACAAATAAACAACTTTAGCTTTAGCATTATCCTGAAGTAAAGCATTGTTTGATACATGGTTAGCTTTGTCTGGCTGAACAATTCAACTGTTTTGTTTTTTGTCTTTATATAAAACTTTGACACACAGCCTCATATTTAAGAAGCAGAGAGACAGGGTGAGTGTGTGAGTTAAGAAATGATCAGAAGAGACAGAGATTTGTGGGTCGTACCCGGGGTTGAACAGGTTGTCGGTGTTGTCCATGTCCAAGGATATTGTCGGATGGTCGTCCAGTCTGAGACAGAAAGCTCCAAGTCAGTCTGAAGCTGAGACAAACTCTCCGTCAGCTGTCTGCTTCCATCAACGCTGCCTGTGGTTAGAGGCCAAAGGTCAAACACCCCCCATTAAATTCCACAATAAAGGTCTGTGATTTGAGAAATAACAGATTTAATCTAATGAAATAAAATGTCTCTTAATGTGAAATAAACTTTACCTGCTCATATTTTTTACTGCTGAACTCTTGTTTTCATTGTTTTCAATGTTTTCATTTTTCAATTTTTGTAGCTTTTTGCTTCCACCTTCACCTACACAAGCTTATATTTACTTTAAATTGATGATTCTGATTCTGTTGAAGGAGGAAAAAAACAACTCAAGCCATCACAGAGCATCAAACCTCTAAAGATGACATGAGTTTAGGAAACGTGCACACTTCTGTGGACTTGATTCAGATATTCTGTATGCTGTACCAATATTTCATACCATCGCTGGCATGAACCTTCTGCAAACAAATGTAATAAATGTCATGTAAACATATTCATATACAGACATACACATATTTCCAGCGTCTCCCTGTAGATCTCTTTGGCTTCTGGTTCGTCTGCACATATAACATTTCTATGATATTTTTTCCAGTAATCTTCTTGTCTCTTCACGGTGGATGGTGAGTTCTGCTTCAATCATTGTCCTGTTGCCTCTTTTCTCTTCCACTTTCTCCATAGACAACACGGCATTTGTGTCCAGAACGTGTTGATATTTAGTGAAATATTCAAGAAATATTCAAACAAGCACTTTTACTTTCCCTCCTGCTGGATAGAAACAGCCTGAGTGTCATTTAAGTGTTGATATAAAGGGTGTGTTTGCTTGTTTGAGCTGTGGCATTTTTCTGTAGATAATTACCCCCCCTAGTGGAGAAACATCAGTACTACAGTGCAACAAAACGTTAACTTACAGTTTGAACACACACTGAGCCCAGTACATACCATTCTTTATATTTTCTCCTTTTAGATGGTTTAGTTTTAAACTTAAAGTCAGTGGGAAAGTAAATAATTATCAATCAACCTAATACTCATCTATCAGTTGTGAATATCTGTGTGTTCTGTCAGTTTGACATTTTTTGTAAAATTCACCACAACAAATAAAGAATGTATCCTGAAACCATAACACTGTCGATATATTAGAAATATTGATATTACAAGTGGAAATTCTTGCAGTCCAACCCGACCCTTGAAGAGAAATCTATGACTCACCAAAAACATCTACATAATTTACATATTGTTTCATATGTACGTATTTAACTGTTAAATGATATATAATTATCCAAATGATAGCTCCATAAAGTAATTCATTCTGGCGGGCGACTTCCCAATTTAAGTAATTTTTCAGTCTTAAATACATCAATACTGACTGTCTAACGTATACTAGCCTCTGAAAACTCACCATGTGTAATTTATGAGTAATTGTTAAATGTAAACTCACTCCAGTGTCACTAAAACCTTCATCCACAAGCCAATATTGGATTAAGCAACAGACAGGAGGTGACTTCAAATTCAGACAGAAAACTAATCCCTGAGTCATTTGTATCAATGATATCTATCCCCATTCACATTCGTCATCCTGTTTGATCTGTGACTGACTGCCTCTTCAAACTCTGTCAATAGAATCACACAAGAAACTACAGAGCTGAGACTCTGAGATACTGAGGGGATGAACAAACACATTCAGGTTAGAGTCTGTATCACTTTATTGGGCCATAAAACAACCCACATAAGACACGGCCGTGCAGAAATAAACCAGAAACAACAAGAACTTATCATATTTTTTATTGTTCTATTATATTTTAAAACATAAAATTATCATCATTGTTATAATTTGGATTTAAAAATGTTTTATGTCTTTTTTAAATTAAGGATTAACACAGGATACATGTTGAGTGTCTATATTTTCATTCATCCTAATTCTTCTGGTCTTGAAAACGCTGCTGTTTTCACGGAAAACTCCGAGTGCTACCGAACTCAGGTGAGTCAATGTCGTCATCTTCGGAGGTGAGTCAGCAGGGAGCGGCAACGGAAGCTGCCGAACCATATTTGGGCAGTGGGCGGGGCGGGGCGGGGCTTATTTCCCCGATACTCGCGCTCACAGGTAATGAGGAGAGGAGGGAAACGAGAGAAGAAGAAGAAGAAGAAGAAGAAGAAGAAGAAGAAGAAGAAGAAG
>CM076670.1:33039-46998 GCA_038496675.1 Rachycentron canadum | reverse complement strand
TCTTTGTGGTGGTTTTGTGTGTCTTTGTGGTTGTTTTGTGTCTCTTTGTGGTTGTTTTGTGTCTTTGTGGTTGTTTTGTGTGTCTTTGTGGTTGTTTTGTGGCGGAGAAACCACACCAATGTGACCTTCGCTGGATATCATTTGTTTGAGTCCAATAAGTTTGTGCTGCCTCTGACAGCAGATATTTGATTTCAATATAAAAGACATAATTCAGCATGAATCAATAAATTAGAGGGAAATAAAGCGACAGTTTCCGCCCTGAGTGAGTTTATTATTTAACATCGATAAAGGAGCTGAAAAAATAAAGTGCGACGTCAACACAAAGTTAAAACGACCCTTTGTGTTTGTTTCTCGTCGGACAGTCTTAGTGGCTGCACCAGAACCAGGAACAACTGGCTCGGCGAAGGTTCTGTTGAGGAACAGTTGAGGAACAGAACCGATGAAACAGATGAACATGTTTTATTGGATGAAGAGGAGCAGCGGCGGCGTCGAGCCTCTCGGCCTCGACAGCATCTCCAAGGCCGAGATACTGAGGGGCATCGTCACCGAGAAGCTGTCCACGGCCGCGCAGGAAATCTTAGCGGTCGTAGAGAGAACCGTGGCCGGGTACGAGGAGGAGGCGTCGGGCTTCCGGCGGGAGATCGCCCGGCAGAGGAGGCAGCTGGAGGTTCTCCTGCAGCCGCGGGTCAAACTGGAGAGAAGAGGTCAGCGGCCGGGGCTGGAACAAACGTCCCGGCCTTTCAGTTGTTTTGTTGAACTCCGTTTAGAAAAAGGCTAATTTAAAGTTCCCTTGTTTACTGACACGCCCCCCAAATTCTGAGCCATCGAGTTTGTTATTTATTCTAAGTAACATGATGTCATTTACTATCCGGCTTCATCTACTAACAAAATCTCTACAATTTTTGTAATTGAGTTTTCACAGAGTTTCATGAGCCCAAGTCACTGTTTGTCAAATGTTATGTTAAAACTACACATTGACGACATCATTTTCAATTTGCCATCAATGCACAAAACATTTGATCACATTTTGGAATATCAGGTTTCCCATTTGGTTCATGGGCCCTACACCTAGCACCAAGTCACAAATGCTCTTCTGTGTAATTTTAGTTTGTTTCTTTGTTCATTGACAAACCTACAGTCAATAAAATACACAAAGTGAACATGTACAGACATTTAAATGATGACAGTTTACTATTTGGCACATATTTACCTAAAAAACTTAATACTTCATGTTTGGTAAATTCATTATTCACAGCTGGTTTAAGTATTTTCACTAAATAACAGGATTTAAAAAGGTTTGTTATGACTTTTGCTGATCTCATCAGCTCATAGAAAAACACAGCTGAATGAAATGAAATGAGATTCTCACTGTGTGTTGTTGAGTTTTTAAAATATTTATCTGATTTCACTTCTGACTGACCTCGTAGCCCTGATCCCAGATCTGGACAGCCATGATGTGGTTGTTGTAGGTGAGGGGGAAGAGGAGGAGGAAGAGCAGCGCAAACAGCCAGGTGTGTCTTATGTTTACATACTAAACGTCAGCCGGGACATAAATAATAATATTTACAGACTGAGACTAAAGTTGGATGTTTTTTCTCTTGATTTGGTTTAATTTCTTTACAAATATATTTGTCTATATGCAGATGATGTGTTGTTTATGCACCGATTATGGGGTTTTGTGTAGACAGAAATAAATCTGTTGGCTTAGCTGAACAGGGTTTTTGACTCATGTTCCATGTCTATCCAGCTGTGGAGGACACTGGGAGCCTGGGCCTCTTGTGGTACAATGACGATGATGACGATGAAGAGGAGCAGCCATCAATGCAACCAGCAACAAGCTGCAGACAGAAACAAGAAGAGCAACAGGATCCTGATTATCAAATATCATCAAGGTTACAAATCCATTGCCACTATTGAAAATGCTCCTTGTGTGGACACATTTGGTTGTTTTGGTGCCTTTGTTCCAGTGAAGGTAAAGATGATGGTGATGATGATGATGATGTAACTGTATCATGCAGCCGATCTTCCTCCAGGTTGTTTTCCCCCAGAGTTCAGTCTGACAGGAGGAAGCCCGGCAGACCTCGGACCAGCGACGTGCAGAGCCACGTAGATCTCAGGATCTGTATCCTGGAGGATTTGCAGAACGATGTGCTCTCGAAAAGCGGTCGGTTCCTGCACGTCGCTCTGGAGTCAACTAAATAAACATTAGATTCATAACCTCACAGTGAATTTTTCTTTGTTCCAGTCTTTCAGAAATGTCCGGTGCAGGAGCTCAGGTGTCCTCGTGGACTACAAGAGGTGGACTTCCTGGACCTGCTGAGGTCCACCTTCCCTCAGCTGGCAGCTGATAAACCCTTCGCCGTCTTTACTTCTGACAGAAGCCGGAGACTTCAGCCTCTTAAGGTGAAGAGCCTGACACCAGAGGAGATCTACAGGACCATCAGGTCCATGGGCCACTCAGCCCTCTACATCCGACTGAAGGTACTGTGATTTCAATCAACATTTTTGTTTCATTACCTGCATGTCTTAATTTAATAAACCTCTCTGAATCAAGGGAGAGTCTCCTCATTTCATCTTTTAAAGGATGATTCACTGCTGCTCTGAAGCTGTGAGAAAATCACGCCCCATCATTTGAATACACAGGAACTAAGTATTACTAATCGTATTATTTCTATTTACATTTATTTATGTATTTCTACAGTTCTGAGTTATGTGGGTTTGTTTCATGGCTGTATTTATTTATTTAGTATTGACAAAAATATCATTCCATAGTTCAGGAGGGTGGTATTTGTTCCTGTACAGACGGGTCAGGATCCTCAGACCAGCAGTGAAGACCATCATCCTCTACAGAGACCGGACGATGCTGCTGGAGATTCTCCGTCCAGCTCTGCGTCAATGACGCCGAATCAAACCGGCAGGTACACGAGGTGACGGCGACCACAGGACGTCACGTTGGTAAGGGTTATGATCTCTGATCACATTAAATGGTCAATGGTCTTTCAGAGATCAGTCTGAGAGGAGGAGGCGTGGCAGACCTCGGCTCGGTGAAGCACCCACTCACCACCACCTCAGGATCTGCATGTTGGAGGGCTCCCAGTCTGATGTGCTCTCAAACACAGGTAAATATAAAACACGGACAGTGACTCATCCTGTTCATGTTTGTCAGTTCATTTCTAGATGTTTCTTTAAATCCGCCTTCTGCTTCAGTGAAATCCTCGGTTCAGGACCTGAGCTGTCCTCGTGGTCTACAGGAAGCAGACTTCCTGGACCTGCTCAGGTCCACCTTCCCTCAACTGGCCAGAGACAACAAACCTTTTGACTTGTTCAAGTCCGACAGGAGCAGGAGACTAGAGAGACTCAGAGTGAAGACCCTGACTCCAGAGGAGATCTGCAGGTCCATGAAGTCCACCAGGATCTCAAAGACACTGCTCTACCTCCGACTGAAGGTACCACAGTGTTCAGCACTTCCCCTCTGAAGACTGTTTATCAACTGCACAGCAGTGGTTTAGCGTTACATCATTAGCATCTTAGACAGGACAAAGCTCACACGCACATTAACCAAAGTTAAACTGATCTTCATTTGTTTCATCTGTTTCTCAAGCTAAAACATTCGCAGTTAGCTCAGTGCTGCTAACAGCAGTTAGCTCAGTGCTGCTAACAGCAGACAGCTCAGTGCTGCTAACAGCAGTTAGCTCAGTGCTGCTAACAGCAGATAGCTCCGTGCTGCTAACAGCAGTTAGCTCAGTGCTGCTAACAGCAGATAGCTCCATGTTAGCAAACAGGACTCCGCTAACATGTAGCTAAATGTTGTTTGTGAGATCTACTTGTTATTTTAGGTGGAAAGAAGAAGACTAGTAAGTACAAAGTTTGATCCTAATTATCTTCTTATGTGCAGAAATGTTAGAAATATTTTCTTATTATTATTCAAGTATGTGATTTTGACACTTTCAGACTGTCCCACTGTGGGACTAACAAAGATCTGATCTTCTCATGTTTCCTTAAAAAAAGTCATGAATTTGTGAACAAAATGTGTAGACAGGAGAGGAAGAGCTTAACCTTTTACCAAGAAACGACGCCGCCGCTGATGATTCTCCGTCGTGTGCAGCTGCAGTGATGAAACACGACGGCGCCGGACTCACTTCAAGGTGATTTACAAAGAAACAAAGTCAGATTTAATGTCTTATATTTTATTTATTATGAGAGCAGCAGTGAAAACATCTCTGAACTCTGAAGTAAATTACAATGAATAACAACTTAAAAAGAAATTAGATTAAATAAGTTAATTAACTAATGGTTTGTTGAAAATAATGTTAAGAAATAGTGGAAAATTTAAGTAATTGAATTAAATAATTTAAAATTTGTTGTTATATTTTTAATAAATAGTGAATCAAAGGTGTTAAAAATATTAAGACCTGTTAGTAAAACAACACAAATACAAAAACAGTTTCAACATAAATGTAATATTTTAACTTTCATGAAGGAGGATTTAGTGCAGTTAGAGTGTATTGACTCATTGTAAATACCTCAGATGTGACTTTATGCAGAAGTTTGTTACATTGAATTTCAAAGTCATCTTGTGTTTGTGCTCCACAGCAGCTCGACGTCACAGCAGCAGAAAATGGAAACTGATGATGAAGATGCTGATGAAGATGACCTGGCCTCCAGCGACGACAGAGATGAGGCGTTCGACAGAGACGACGACTGGAAACCAGATACTGACCCGCAGTCGACGAGGACGACGTTGGTGAGGAGGAGGCGACGGCGCCGACCTTCTGTGGTGGAGAGGAGTAAAACGCCCTGTAAAGTCTGTGGGGTTTGGTACAGGATGCTGGGCAGCTTGATCAAACACGCCTGGAGTCACGTGGACGAGCCGCCGTGTGTCTGTGGCGTGTGCGGCGAGCGGTTCGAGTCTGTGGAAGAGTTGAAGAGACATCTGAGAAAATACCAAAAAACTCATGACTGTTCTTATTGTGGAAAATCCTTCTCCTCCATCGCCGGCCTCAACTGCCACACCTCCCTGCACACGGGCAACAGACGCTTCAAATGTGACGTTTGCAACAAAACCTTTGCTTACATGTCCAGTTTGAGCGTCCACCGCTGGGTCCACGTGGCAGATAAACCGCACAAGTGTGACGTTTGCCCCAAAGCGTTCGGCCTGAAGGCGCAGCTTAAAGCTCACGCCAAAGTGCACACGGGCCGGGACCGGTTCCACTGCCACATCTGTGGAAAGTCTGTGTACGACCTCCGATCTCTAACCCGCCACAAGGCCACTCACTCGGGGGAGAGACGTTACGGCTGCGAGGTTTGTGGGAAACGTTTCAAAATCCTTGGCACATTAAAGTCGCACGAGAAGATCCACACGGTTCGAGACCGGCCGTACCTCTGCCACATCTGCTGCAAGACCTTCCTCTCCAACTGCGGCCTGACCGCTCACATGAAGACGCACAGCGGCGAGCGGCCGTTTGTCTGCATTATCTGCAGCAAAGGCTTCATATCCAATGGCGAGCTGAAGGCTCACATGAGAGTCCACACCGGAGAGGCGCCATACGGCTGCTCCGAGTGCGGCCGCTTCTTTAAACGCAAGACTCACCTGAACAACCACGTCAGGAGCCACTTAGGCATCAAACTGTTTGTCTGCGGGGTTTGTGGGAAGGCGTGTTCCCGCCAGGAGCATCTGACCGTCCACATGAGGACTCACAACGGAGAGAGACCGTACAAGTGCTCCCTCTGTGAGAAAGCCTTCACCCAGAGCCACTGTCTGAAAACACACATGAAGAGCCACCAGGCAGACGAACACAGCTTCCTGGATCCGTCCACGTCCTGAGGGATTGATCCGGTCCTGTCTGTGACGGGGCTGGGGCTCGAACCTGAACCCTTTAGGTCCAACTGACGTCAGATCAGTGCTCATCTTTAACTGTCACCAATCATTTGATCTTTTTCAGCGCTGCTTCTGATGAAACGTTTCACTTTTGTCTTTTTTCCTTAAAGGTGCTCTACGTACTGTTTCTTACTTGAAGCAGTTTGTGGCGTAAGAAACTCTGAGCAGCTGCTTCTTCCTCTCGTCATGGTGGACTGAGGCCATCTTGGTTTTTTGAAAAACAGTAGAAACCATCTTTGAGGAGGAGTGAGGGGTGGAGCTGACCTGCTCTGTGCTCTGTCCTGATTGGGTGGTACAGTCTGTCAATCACACAGTAGCCACGCCCCCTAATTCATCCCCTGCTTTCACTTTAGAGACTTACCAAGTAGAACTTGGCGAGGGGGCGGGGCTAGTTAGAGGAAAGGCTGCACAATTAATCACAATGAATCGTAATTGGAGGGAGCTCTGATAACGATGACGACTCCTGGGCTCCATCCTCTGGAGGCTTTTTGGGCATGGACTACATATCCCATCTGCCCTGGGAACGTCTTGGGATCCCTCACAGGAACTGGAAAGTGTTTCTGGAGAGAGGAATGTCTGGAATTCCTTGCTGAGCCTGCAGCCACCAGATAAGAGGAAGAACATAGACGGATAATCGAAATCACAACATGGTTAAAATATGTTACAGCATTGCTGTGTATTGTTAGCATCACTAGCTGCAGATCATATTCCCCAGATGATCATTGAAACTGAAACTGCGGTCTAAATATTTTTGTATATTGCACATCCCTCCAGCGAAGTATCCTCTAACTCCAGATCTGCACCTTTAAATGAGAAGAAAAGGTATTTGTAGACATGTTTCTATTGTATTTACATGTATTATTTATGTATTGTTTGGTATTTGAATAGCTTCTGAAACAAAGCAACAAAGTGCTTTGATAATTAATGATAATTAATCAGTCAACTGACAAAAATGTCCAATAATAAAGAATTGGTTTTTTTTTTAAGTAAATGAAAAAGTCAAATTTCTAATAATAAATAAATAGATTTCTTAATAATTGATAAGAAACTGTTTTGATAATTAATGATTTGAAACTTGTTGCTTTTCTCTGACTTCATTTTGGATTAAATATCTAAACTTAAAATCACGCCCAGGACACTTGTTTGATGCAGTAACTGGTTTGTGGAAAGTCATTTTAAAAAATGTAAGTTATGATTATTCCAACTTTCAAAGAGTTTGTGTGGTAACAGAAAAGCCTTAATGTGGCTCTAAAGGGTTCATTGTAAATATCTGGGTTTAACATGTTAATGTCTGAGTGAACTAACGAGCGTTTACACAGATTTCGCTGTAAAACGAGTCTTGTTTGCTGCAGTGAACGTGACAATAAACTTCATTCTGTAAAAAAATCTAATTGTCTTATTTTGTAGAGGATGTGTTTGGAAAGGATGTGGCTTCAGCTCCTTCAAGTTAAAAATTTTTTTTTTTTTACAGTTTTAACAATTAACGACCAAACGATCGCCTCTTTTTACGACGTACCGCCACGATGCCGTGCGTCGTTCAGGGCAGCTCCAGCAGCTCGTGCTCAGCCAGGATTCGCTGAGTTTGCTCGTGCACCAGCATCAGGGCGTGGATGATGACGCGCAGGATGGGCGTGGCCTCGTGCTGGCTCTGGACACACACCAGCTGCAGGAAGTACCGTCTGTCTGGGAGGGTGAGGAAGACCAGCTCGGCGGCCTGACGGAGCACCCAGTGGTGGTGGGGGGCCAACGCCACCTTGTAGGCATCTCTAGGGGAGGAGGTGAAACTGATGTCAGGTATGAAAGCGTTTTTGTGGCGTTTGAACGTTAGCGGGAAACACTCAGTGATGACGTTACCTGCTCAGCTCACCGGGTGTTTTCATCCGTCCTTCGGCGTCTGGTCCTTCAGCCAAACCCTCCAACATCAGCTTCAACCACAGCAGAGATCGATGCAGCCTCAGCAGCGTCCTGCAGCCCGAATCCGTTCGCTGGGAGAAGTTGACCACACCCGCCTTTAGCTCCGCCTCCACCATGGATCGAACTGACCGATATGCCTCGAAGAAAAATGAGGGAAATCAACTCCAGACGAGCTCTTTTTAATATCAGATGACTCTTCTTCTCTCTGCCTCACCGTGATCTTTAGTCCAGTAGAGTCGGTTATACCGCGTTTCCCATGAGCCTCGGTGCTATGTTTGAGTGACAGGTCTCGTATCAACACCACCTTCTCATTCACCTTCTGAGAGAAGAAACTGACCATCGTCCCCAGAGACTCCATGAAACTGAGGAGGACAAACAAGACGAATGTTTGTATGAGGCCAAACGTATTTCACTCATTAATAATTCACACTTGACCAGCCGTTAGCCACTCTTAGCCGTTAGCCACTCTTAGCTGTTAGCCAGTCTTAGCCGTTAGCCAGTCTTAGCCGTTAGCCACTCTTAGCCGTTAGCCACTCTTAGCCGTTAGCCACTCTTAGCCGTTAGCCAGTCCTGGCGTCAAAACCAAGTAACAGAAAACTTTTTTTTTGTTTGTTATTCAAACGTGGTTTGGATGACGTGTCCTCAGTCTCTTCACTTCCAAATATAAATAGATGAGAAAGTAAATAATCCACTTCATTCATGCTAACAGTCGCCATCGTTGTGCTCCACCTCCACTCCAACAGGAGCTAAAGCAGCAGGTCACTGTACAAACTGTCGGCTCATTGGTCGACAGGAACAATTCTGATCAATGACTTCAGCCCAAATGATCAGTAAATCAAGGGGCTATAAAAATCTATAAAATAAAAAATATATCCTGTATTTTGCTGTGACTATTTGATGCTATGCTAATATTTTGTAATTTTTTTCCTCATCCTTTTGAAAAAGATGAGGGAGGACTGAGCTCTGACAACTCAAATGTACCAGTTAGCGTTCAAGTATCAACGATCCTCGTTTGGATGCATTTGACAAAAATACATTTGGATTTCCAGAGGAAGAGGGCTATGTCTTTAGAAAATAAAAGTAGTGTAACTGTTGTTAGTCCCAGTGGAAGTGAAGAGCAGAAAAAAGAACAACAGGAAAACACAAGACAGAAGTGAAATGGACCATATTGTGCGACGTGTGAGGGCCAGAAAACGAATGTGTGTACTTGAGGAGCTCATCCCAGCTTTGCAGATATGGCTGCAGGAGGACGTCGTCTTTGTCTGTCAGACTGGACTTTAAATGCAGCAGCAGACGCCAGGCCTGAAACGACTGGCCAGGACACTCCTTTATGAGGGGCGGGGGCCCATCAGGCTCCACCCACCCCACAGTGACCAATGGAGGCTCGAGCTGAAAGAGGAAATATAGTCTTATAATAAAAACAAAGTCTTCATTTCCTGCAGCTTTTTATGTTTTACATGATACATCTTTTTTATGGGTGGATTCATATTCATGTTGCTCAACATTGTCAATAAAGTTTCATTCAATGTACTGATTTTTTTTGCTGTTTAAGGCAAGAGGGTTTTAACCTACACATGGGGATGATCAGCCAACACTGAACTCAACTGAAGGAAAGAGAGGACTTCTTGTTTTTGTGTCTTTGTGGGGACCAGGGTGTATGAGGACCTTTTTGAAAAGGAGATTCATAGTTTGGGCTTTGGCTTTATACTTTATACTTTATAGGAGTTTCATACTTGGATTTAGAGTTATTTCAAGCTTCAGTGAAAGATCCTGAAAAGCTAGTTTCTATGATTTGCAATAAAGGCTTCAGGGCTTTTAGACGTAACTGTATTACATTAGTTATGGTCCCCTCAAGGACACACGAGCAAGTGTGTGTGTGTGTGTGTGTGTGTTAGTCGTACCGTTTGGCGGTAAAAACTCAAACATGGCTGCCAGGCAGTGCCACAGTCTCGGACTCCACCCTGAGCTGAAGAGAAAGAGAAACCAAATAAATTTAGCTCAGAATTACTGGTGCAACATTATTTATTCATGTCGTACCACTTTAAACTGCTATTAGCATTTTCAACTGCAGACCTACTGCAGAAAAACATTAATAGTTCCAGTAAATACAGTTAAAATAAATCTAGTGACGTATAAATACCATAAGATGGAAATATTCAAGTGAAGTACAAGTTAATGTAATGTGAGTAAATGTACTTAGTTACTTTCCACCACTGATGATAACTGAGTGAGAAGTGGAGCCAAAATGGCCGAGCAGTTTCAGAGACACTCACGTAGCCACAAGGAGCTGACGAAGAGGATCAGAGCCAACATGGCCGACAGCAGCAGGTAACGAAGCAGCGACGTCCGTCTGAGTAAAACCATGGCGACCGCGATGTGCAGCAAAACACACAAACGCACACACTTTCCCTCCTTCACCTCACTCGCTCTTTGACACACAAGATTAAAGCTAACACATTGTTTAAAAGCCGGCACTAGTCATCACATGGCCCCTCTCTCTCTTGTTGTGTTTAAAGGTCGTTTGCTCGCTCACAGGTACAAACACACAATCTCATCTCAGGATGACCTTCGCACTTGACTTTTGTCCCACAGAGAGCTGAGCTCAGCTGGTTTTATGACCATGAATAACTCATTAAGTCGTCGCATGCCTTTAACCTGTGACAGGAAACTGGGAAAATTAGTAAAAACATGACAGTTCACATTTTAAGGCCTTGATCCTCCACAACAATAAATAAAATATATATGTATATAAAATAAACAACCTATTTTACTATGAAATGAGGTAACACTGTGCTATTCTGATTGGGTGGTACAGTCTGTCAATCACACAGTAACCACGCCCCCTAACTCATCCCCTCCTTTCTGGTCTATTTTCCTCTAAATGGACCATCATTTAAAAAATGAACATCATGTTGTATTGAAGACTTGAAACTAGAGACTGAGACCATAAACTCATTAGGAAAACGTTTACTGAGCTAATAAATCAAGGAGAAGTAGGGACATTTTCCCATAGACTTCAATACAATCTGACTTATTAACAACCAGTGGAGTCGCCCCCTGATGGTCATTAGAGAGGATGAAGGTTTCAGGCTCAGACCAGAGTCCAAATCAAACACTATTCCTCCACCTAAAGACCTGGGAGCGTAACCTCTGAGGGAATAGCGCCCCCTGCTTGTTCACTGTATTAGTACAACAGTTTGTTCATTAATGACACAAAAGTCTCTGTACACTGAAGATGAGATTATTTATTGATGGTAAAATGACACATTTAGCACCTGTAGGTTCAGTAAAGACACATGATGGATCCACTTTTTCATCAACACATTTATAAGTGACTGATCAACATCTTTGGCAAATGAGTCAATGTTTTGTGTTTGTGCAAAAATCTTTGTGCATAATCGTGTGATTGTGCTTATTTTTAAGTAAAGCTAAAGAATAAGGTTTCCGTCCTAAATTACTTATTATAATTCATAAAGGTTTCTATGACGAGAGGTATAGCCTTTTAAGATAGAGCAAGGATTTTCTTAAAATCTTATTCTTGGCTTATGCTTGAAGGGAAGGTCCATAGGGGTCTCCTAGTGGAGACTAAGGGTCATTTCAAGGGTAAGTATTGAGTTTTGGGTTGTGTTCGGGGGAAAAAAGGAATAAAGATCGAGTAAAAGGGGTTTCATTTAGAGCTTCTGACAATAAGTGAAGATCAAGGTTTTGCTCTTTTCTGATCCAGGATTATTGTATCAAACTCAGTAACTGACTTATACAGTTCCTTACCTGATGTTTACCAACCTTTAAAGTTGCTAGGAAGATTTCCTACCACGCAGCGAGTTTATATTCTGCCATAAATCAAACTTTCTGAGGGGCAGAGTGACTGAAATGTCTGAGTCCTGGGACAGATTTCAGTCAATTCACAGATGAGCAGAAAATTTGCAACTGTTTTGATAAATTATTCTTTTTTTAAGCAAAAATGCTCCAAAAAAAAAAAAAACAACAAAAACAAACAAACAAAAAAAAACTGGTCAAAGTGTCTCAAAAAAGATTGAATAGAATAAAATGTAAAAACAGTTACTGCGCCCTTTATGTTAATGTGTCAAAGGTAGCTATTACTAAGTTTTGCTGCTGCTACGCAGCTAGCGTTAGCAGCTGTTTACTTTTGAGTCTAGAAGAAACATCTAACTCTGTCTCTGCGATGGAAAGTAACCTTCTTTTCTGTCCCTTCTCTTCTACAGACGTTAGCATGCTAACTAGCTATCCCTGGCCCAGTCGGCCCGTCTCGTCACTTTCTGATACCAAGTCACCGTTGTGCTAAAGCTGCCCTGAAGACCTGTTACTGGCCCAGCTGCCCCTCTTTATGGGCAGGGGGCTGATGGGTAACCTGTGTGCATGTGATGTCATCATCAAGGCATCATGGGAAGTGAATCCTCCACATGTGAGGGCAGTGAGAAGGTACCACTAACCCTAACCCTAACCCACTGTCACAATGTGACGTCTTGTTCAAGTACTACCTCAAAACACAAAGAGGTTTAATAAGATGAAGAAAAAGCTGCTGATTCTCACATTTGAGAAGATAAAACAAACGTGAAAAACAATTAATCGATTCTCAAATTAGTTGCCAATTTATTTTCTGTTGATTTGATCTATTGACTAATTGTTTCAGCTCTAATATCATGTGATGTGACATTATATAGCATTTGTTTCTAATGAACTTGATTAAGCATCTTTATTAATGGTGTTATTCTTTAAGGTCCTGTTGATTATATTGAGATTAAATAAAACCAACAGTGTTTGACTAAACTTGACTCGTCTTCATGACTGTTGATAAACCTCTGCATGCTCGAGGTCTGAACGGGCACTTGGAAATTATGGCAGTTGTTGGACAGAAGGAACCTCACGGCTGTAAATGTCCTAAAGGTGGGTTCTCAGATGGGCCCCTGGCTTCAGGATTAGGAATGAAACATGTCGACATGAGGTCAGAATCCTTCAACTTTAACCTGCAGGACGTCACACAGCCCGGGACGTTTCTGAAGAACCTGAGGGAAAAAACAACATAAACACATTAAGCTTCACCTCTGAGCTACCTATTAGCTCTGTCCCAGTTCAGGATCTGATCCTGAGGCTGATTGTGTCACAGTGGAGAGAGACTAGATTGTTCCTGTTCAAAGGCTCCTTCAGTTGTGTTATGAAGTAAAACACAAACTTACCTTTAAGGTGCTGACAATTTCTCCAAACAGGTGCTGAGCTTCCTGAGAGTCCGGCTCTTCAAAGTAATCTGACACGGAGACCTCGACCACGATAGACCTGATGTTGTCGCACACACCTGCACACACACACAGGATGCTGTATTAATTGTGTACATGTCAGAGATGATGAGTGACCACGGGGGGGCTGGCGAGCTCACTGTGGAAGTGCAGGATGGCCTGACCGCTGACAGGTGTGTGCGTTAGGATCAGCGTCTGCAGTCTCTTCAGTCCAGCTCTACACAGCTCTGATGCCACCTGCAGGCCGAGGTCGGTGATACGCTCCAACTGCAACACCTGGAGGTGAGCACAGGTACGTACTGCACAAAAACACACACACACACACACAGGTCATAACTCTGAACGTGTTTCTCAGCAGTTTGTAGAAACGACACATTTTCAATATGAAGAATTTTCAAAAAAACATAAAAGCTTATGATTTGTTGATTAACTGTCACTCACCAACAGCCACCAATCCCTGAGTCCCACAGCCAGCCCCGCCCACACTGAGTGAGCAGAGGTGTGGCCAGCATCGACCAATCGTCTGCAGGCAACGGTTTCCAAAGCGAGTTGGTTGTTGGCTGCAGGAGAGAAGGAAAAGGCAGGTGGACACTAAAACGTCAAATGTCATGGCTGCTTTAAACTAAAAGTCTGGTTCCTCTAAATGCTCTTGGTCCCCTGAGGAAACATCCTGTGTATCTACACTGAGTCTGAGTGCACTGACCAAGGGTGAGCCGGCGCCACCTGCAGGCTGTTGATGTTCCTGCAGCCAGCACCCAGGGCCCAGAGAACCTCCTGACCCAGAGGATCTGATGAACTTCTGCACACACAGACAGGTGAGCAGTCAGACAGGTGAGCAGTCAGACAGGTGAAGAGTCAGACAGGTGAGCAGTCAGACAGGTGAAGAGTCAGACAGGTGAGCAGTCAGACAGGTGA
>CM076670.1:13192-32539 GCA_038496675.1 Rachycentron canadum | reverse complement strand
CTGTCATTGTGAGGACTATAGTCTGGAGGACATTCGGCAGGTCCTCAATCTAGATTGAACATTTAAAGGTCTGTTTTAGGGCGAGGACAACATGGATGCTACTAACAATTATTTTCATTACAGGTCAATTACTAGCATGGGCTATTAGCAACATCATCAAATGTCTCAAACCTCAAATATTCAAATTTATTTTAATTCATGACCAAGAAAAGCCACAAATCCTCACATTTGACAACTTGGAACAATCAAATTATTAGTTATTTTTGCTTGAAAATACTTAAACAATGAATCATTCTGAAATATAATATCAATATGAAAAATTCATTTTCTGTTGATCAACTAATTGATGAATTAGTTGCTTGTTTTGTTTTGTCTGACCAAAAGTCCAAAACCCAAAGATTTGTTTTAATCATCATGTCAGGATTAATCAATTTTCCAAATGTTAAGTTAACTTTAAACTGTTGAAAATCTATCTACTCATTTAACTGGGATCTGCTGGTTTGCTGTAAGTTTTATTATTTTTATTCTTTATTTTTATTTAATTATCATTTTTATATATTTTTTGTTGGAGTTTTTTTGTGGGAGGTGGTTAATTACTTGGAAAATAATCAGGAGATGAATCAATAATGAAATAATGGTTAGTTGCACCCCAGTGTAGTTACTGGGTGATATATGGCCTTCGCTTCATGATGAAATATTATGTTGTGATGTTTTGTTTGTTTGTGTTGTGTTTCCAAACCAAAGACTGAAACAAGAAAAACAAGGAACTTTGGTACCAATGAGACGCTGAAGTATTAGATTTGGCTGAAATATCACATTAGCACAGAATGGGGACTCAGTGGGGGGCCAGTATGAAGAGGGGGAACAATTAAAGAAACCAACAGTGCTTTCCGTGTTCATACGGGCATGTAAGTATTGTTTTAAGACAGACTTGAACAAAATGTGAACTCAAGGGCCAGGGAATGCACTGAATCAGTGATGGTCCTCACAAGTATAGAAGTACAAACATGTGTGTGTGACATGGACAGAGAGGGAGCATTGTGTCGGCCGGTGGGTTGAGCCGGTGCAGTGATGAATATCAAATAGTCTTGTAGTAGTGGACGTGCTGTCGTGTTGTTCATCAATAAACTATTGTATTTTTTCGTTTTCTCTCTCCAGTCCTCCTATTGGCCGTCACCCTGCCTCGCTCCACCAGCCGGTACTTTACTACAGCTGCAGTACTCATGGTATTTAGAGGCAGTCGTCAGCGCCACTACCTGTTCACTGGTTGAGAATCGAACCATCAGAGTGGTAATCAGAGAGTCTGCAGGTGTATCTGTAAATCTGAAATGACTTAATTTTGTTGCTAATGCACCTGAAAGAAGAACCACGGGCCCCTGAATCGTTCTTCCCTTGATGTAATCTTTCTTGTCATAAAAATGGCTCTGATGCTACCAGGCTAACAGTGGCCTCGCTGTGAACGTCTCTGGGCTGCAGCACAAACAAAACAAGTATTTCACCTGCTCCGAAAATGTAGATTATCTTAATTTTGAGATTACTTGAGGTTAGCAGCTAAGAGCTAGCACACTTAACCCCTGGCTTCCCAAAAAGTATAATTTGTTTAGAAAACAAATTGCCAAAAAATGTAGTTGGATTTTAACCAGGATCACGTCTTTTCTAGCTAACGACTAGTTGGCGGCTAGTGGTGAGCAGGTAGTGGTGGCTTGGGGCTAAGTCCGGGCAGAGCAGGGGTGCGATGGAGTACCACTCCGGTGGCAGCCTGCCCCTGCTGGGGAGACCGCGGTACTGCCCTGGGGCCAATGCTAACGGAGGATATCTGTGTGAGACGGGACACTGCTGTGGAGAGACCGGCTGCTGCACCTACTACTATGAACTATGGTGTAAGTTGGTTGTACTCATGTTCCCAGCTAGCATGGTTAGCACATCACTGCAAGGACGTAATCTGTTGTTTAGCTGTTGCCAAACATTTACACCCAGTGGAAACTGCTGTGGAGCTAACGAGATGACAGAGCTAATGTTATATTTATTGTATATGGTTGACAAATCTGACCAGACACCAATGATCTAAACTATTAAACTACTATAAACTATAAACTACTATTTTAGGCTACATGTTGCTCTGTGATGGTTTGAATGAGAGATGTTGTTTTCTGAGCCTTTGACTGGAACATTGCTGCTTTACTTCTCTCTGTTGATCCATCCATTCTCATCCTCCATCTTTGATGGAGACGTCTAGAGTCACGTCTCTACATGGGACACTCACACACTTTGTTTTGGTTTTAATGAGATGATGTGTGATATTATGTGCAGGGTTCTGGCTGTTGTGGACCGTCCTCATCCTGTTCAGCTGCTGCTGTGCCTACCGACACCGTCGAGCCAAACTGAGAGTCCAGCAGCAGCAGAGGCAGAGGGAGATCAGCCTGCTGGCCTATCACGGAGCCAGCTCCTACCCCTCGTCCATGCTGGACCTCAGTAAGACACTGAACCATTTCACCATTGAGACAATGAAGCCAGATCTTGTGTGTTTTTTGTTAATATCTTTGATGCTCAGCCACTTTTCTAGTCGACTGGAGTTTTTCTCAAAAGGGGGATTTCTGCTGATTATGTCCTGAAAAAGTTGCCACTGATTTGATGTTTTTTTTTGCTGAAGATGAAATATTGATTTAAAAAAAACTTCCTGTTGATTGTTTAACCCCATTAAATCTTTCACCATCTTTGATAGTGACGTCTAGAGTCACGTCTCTACATGGGACACTCCTATTGGCTCCAGTGGGTGATGTCACAGCCAATCAGAGTGTCTCCTTCAGAGGCCTAGCTGTCAGCTGCTTGTAGCCAAAGTCAATGGGATCAATCCTGTATTTTTCTGATCTCAGAGTGAGGAGAAGTTGCTCTGAGTTTATTGTAGTGACAGAATAAAGACAGAGAGACATGGACAATAAGATATTTAGAGCATTAGAGGCTTTGGAGCTGATTTTTCATCATTACTGCTCCAAAGAATGAGCAGAACTCAGATCAGATAAAGAGAGAAACTTCAAATCAGCTCTAGAACAACACAAACACATGTGTGGAACTTTCTGTGTTGAAGTTTTCTTTGGTTATTCTGGTTTACAGTGTTTTTATCTAGAAAATAAGGAGAAATTCACTGTGTTTTTAGTTTCCTCTTGTTCTCTGAGCTACTATCCCCTATTACAGTGAACAGAGTCTTTACTGAGTCTCAGATATAATGAGCTGAGGTTGAGCTGAGTCTGAAGATGAGGAGACTTGGGGACATTTTTAAAAATGGAAACACCTGTTTGGTTCTAAAAGGGTGAAACCACCATCTGCACAGAGCAGCTGTTTTCAGCATGTTGAAATCTACAGTTCAACTTCAATCTTTTGGGAAAATAGGAAAAGACAATAAGTCAAATTAATTACAGCAAAAAATCGAATGTACGATGAATCAGTTACAATTGTTGTTTCCGGTCTTTTCACCGTCAGACTCCTCTGGAGCTGCTAAGAATATCTGGACACGTTGTCACTGTGTTATTTAAAAGTACTTATTTGCAGCTGTCAAAATCATCCTAAACTGGGACGCCCTGGTGGCTTAGGGGTGTTAAGGTATGGTCACATTACACCTCCGTCCTACAAATGTTGGCTGTGTCTCCCATTGACTTCTGTTGAAGTCAACACATAGGACACATACAAGCATGTGAGTCCTGTTTCAGTACGACTTCTGAACCAGCTCAGACAGTTCAGACTCCACCTTTCTTCCGCTTTGTCCAGTAGAAACACAGATGCACTGAGTTTGAACATGAAGACATTATTATTTCAGTATTTAAGGGCTGAGCATGGGGCAGTTTCATTGAACACAGATGTAATGTGACTGGTCGTGGTTTAAATCTGGCCTTTGACTGTTCTTGCGTGTCTGACCCTATCCTTATCTGCTACTTTCCTCCCACCACTTTACTGACTACTACATGAAAAACGCCCCAAAAACAAGTCATTCAAAAACAGGAACTCCAAAAGACCAGTTGGGACTTCGCTCTGACCTCAGCCCTTCTCTACTTTCAGGCTTCCTGGCGTCCTTGAAGCTGCCATCCTACGAGGAGGTGGCGGCTCAGCCCTCAACCCCTCCTCCACCATATAGCTCTGTGTTCACCACCCCACGCTACCCACAGCCCCCTCGAACTGTCGACCCCCACCTGCTCACGCAGCACGGCCCGTTGCTGCACCGGCCGCTCAGCGATGGTCCCTCTTCCCTTAGCTCTGATAACAGGTAATGATGCCACCAACGCTACTGGGAGTACTGGTGGTAACATTACTGCAAGCACCAGTGACGGAACAGGGAAGTAAGCAGTAGTACTGGAAGGTCTGGAATAATAGTTAGTTACCACAATTACTGGGAGTACTGGTGTCAGTGATGACCTTCCATACTAAGCTCCTAACACTACTGACAGTTTGAGTGACACTGGCAATGCAGTACTGATACTACAGACAATGTGAAGAGGTACTGCTATTTCTGAGGCTAGTACTTCATGTGTTGCAATGGCACAAACTGCTACTACTAACTGCTTCTGCAAACACTAATGATCACAAGTGGTACTACTGACACTCCCAGTATTGCTACGATTATCACTTTAACCTGCTGTTACAGGTAGAATTACTGGTAACATTCCTGACATTTCTGCAGTTGAAACAACTGTAATACCTCAATCTTTCCTACAGCTCCAGTTGTTCCTGTGACTCCTGCTGCCCCTCTTCTCCGTGTAGCTCTTCCCTATCGGCACCCGTCACGTATGAGACTGACACAAGCCACGCCTCCACTCCCAGCGAGGCCACACCCCTCACTCTTGATGTTACCATGGAAAACATCATGGCTGGGGCTACCTTCCTAGAGGTCAATGAGAGGATGGTTGCCACCGTGGCCATTGACATTGGTGAAGCAGATGCTGCAGGAGCTCTGGAACCTGGTGCCACGGACTCGCTGGTTCCCAACCAGACTGTTACTGTGGCTGTTGTTACCAGGGCGGCCTCCCCTCAACCTCTGCCCTCTCCTGGCTCTGAGGCTGCCCTTCCTGTGGGAAATACATCTCCCATAAAGCAACAGCTTGATATAACACCACATACCCCGATAGCTAGCACCTGTAGCTCAAGTACACTCCCTAGTCCAAGTGTTGTTGATGCAGCAATCCCCTCCATCCAAATAATAATTATTGATGACCCCACTGAGGGCACTAAAACTACCCCAGGCCCCTCTACCCCACCAGAGAGCACTTCAGACAGACCTACAGCCAACCCAACCTTAGAAACGCTCAATTTCACAAGAACTTTTGATCCAGCCAATGTTCCTAAGAGCCCAGCCTCAGTACCGTCCTCAGATGTTGGAAGAACTTTGGCCCTGGACCCAAATCATAGCCTTGTATCAGTCTCGGCCCCTTCGAACCCTACACAAGCTCAAGATCCAGTACCTACAAACCTTTCCCCCTCTCCAGAGGTAGTACCCTCAAACCTTCCTCTCTCTCCAGAGGTAGTACCCTCAAACCTTTCCCCCTCTCCAGAGGTAGTACCATCAAACCTTCCTCTCTCTCCAGAGGTAGTACCCTCAAACCTTTCCCCCTCTCCAGAGGTAGTACTCTCAAACCTTCCTCCCTCTCCAGAGGTAGTAACCTCAAACCTTTCCCCCTCTCCAGATGTAGTACCCTCAAACCTTTCCCCCTCTCCAGAGGTAGTACCCTCAAACCTTCCCCCCTCTCCAGAGGTAGTACCCTCAAACCTTCCTCCCTCTCCAGAGGTAGTAACCTCAAACCTTACCCCCTCTACAGACCCACTATTGCCAAACCTGCCCCAAGCTCCGGAGCCAGTACCTTCAAACTTTACCCCAGTGCCAGACCCACAACCTAAAACCACCCATGTTCTAACTCCTGCCCATTCAAACCTTGCCCTAGCCACAGATGCAGCACTCACTTCACCCACCTTAGCCCATTGCCAGAACCCAGAGCTGTCACCTGGGTCAGGTCAAACCCTGGTGCCTCACAGCCTTATGTCAGATCTGCCCCAGAAACCAGGGGCTGTAGCTGTTCTTGAATCATGTCTAGATTCAGATGCAGCACTGGCTGATTCAGGTCCTTGTCTGGTCCTGTCTCATTTGTCAGAATCAAACATTATTGTCCCTTTGCTGTCAAATATCCAGGCTGGTCTTCATTCTGGACCTGGTTCTGGATCAGTTACACCGTCCTCTTCTGCTCCGGGGCTCAGTTTCCCAAAACCAGCCTCCTCCTCTTCCTCGTCTTGCTGCCCAGCCATAACAATAGAGTCTGAATCAAATCTTGCTCCCGTCCTGTCACCCCGTTCAGCCCTCTCCCCATCCTCACCTCCATCCCTTCCCTCTCTGCCCTTCCTTCCCTCCAATCCAGCCCTGCCTTCCCCCACGCTCCCAGCCCCAGCTCTACTCCTGGACCCCCTCACAGCTCTGCACCAGTCTGACAAAGGTGGGTCGTCATCTGGCCACGCTTCCTCGCTCTCCCCCTCACCTCGTGCCACTCAGTCCCCTCCAAAGCAGACTCTCTTCTCTCCCTGTGTGGACGTCTTTGAACCAGGACCTCCCAACTGGGAGGATGGAGAAGAGGAGCAGGAGGAGGAGGACAATGATGATGATGAAGATGATGACATGGGAGCCGACGAGAGCCAGTACAGACATCGGCGACTGACTGGTGACTCTGGGATTGAGGTTTGCAGGTGTCGGGTAGAGGAGGAAGATGATGAAGATGAAGAGGAAGAGGAGGAAGGGGAAAGAGAGGAAGATGGTAGGAGAGGAGGAGCAGGAGGAGAGAGAGATAAAAAAGGAGTTGGAAACACTGATCTCCATGACAGTGTGGACTGCCCTGCCAGAGGTCAGATAACCACAGGGGAAGGACTTACACTGTGTAACCCCAACTCCACCACGACGCCGACATCAGAGGACAGTGGCGAAGTCGTCATCGTCATGGAGACCGTCTGATTGACAGAAATGGGCAGATCAAACCATTCCTCATCCAAACAAGGGATGAAGAGAAAGTAAGTTTTGGCGTCCACCCTTCAAACCGTTTTGGAGATCATTCAGTGACCGGGAGTTTGTGAAGGCAGATGTTGATGAGTTCCATCATATCAATAAATGCTGCTTGTTCAGCAGCTTTCAGTCAGACCAGCACATGTACCGAATGTGTCGTAGTAAGAGATTCAACAGGAAGCATTAGCTCATGGCTCCAGGCTTCAACACAGTGAGGACTGGTGTGTTTCAACAGGAGAGGGGTTTCCTCTGATTGCATCCAAGATTGACTAAGTCTCACAGCCTCTATCAAACTACTTGAGAACTGTCAAATGTCAAGAAAGATTAGGACCCATCCCCCTACATCTAACACTGGAGGGTTTCCTGTTTGTGAGGAATGTCTAAATCCCCACCCGAAGGCTTTTCTGTCATGTGTCTGTAGATCAGTGCTGAAATGGCCTCAGTCAGAGTGAACAGCCTGATAACAGATTTGTTGAGGTGACACTGTTGACGGTTTTATCTTTGGCTCTAGTTTCAGAAGAGTGGGTCAAAGGTTCGCTGTGGAGTTAGATTCAGTCTCTAAAGCACATTAAAGTCAATTCCCTTCCTCATTGAATTTGTTATTTTAAAGGGACATTCCACCACAAAGCCTAGAGACCACTGAAGTAGCCTAATAGGAAGTGTGGTGTCCAATGTTTTTCTGAGGGGACCCACAATAGAAACTAAGAATCAGGACCTTGTCGTTGTTGTCTCAACCTGTCTCTTGCATCGAGAACTCATAGTCTCATATAAGCAAATCCTGTATCTCACTGGAGTAGCTCCTCTAACCTCTATTCTTTATATCTGTTTCAATATTGTATGTAAATGTGTAATCTGTAAATACAAAACAAAAATTTGCAAACTCACAAAAATATCTTAAAAATTTCACAAATTAAAAAAATTATCTATGAATTCTTTTCATTTATATACAAATGAATGAAAAGCATTTGTGAATATCTTCCTAACATTTACTCACTTTCAAACAGACATTTGTGAATCAATCAAATCAAATTTTCTGCCGCTTTTAGACGAGAAATTCCCTCGACATATTCACATGGTATAAAATCCAGAAAACCTGGTTTCATGAAACAGCCACACACCTGCCACCTGACATATCTAACAACCGTCAACATAGCACAATATTACCTGCAAAGAAAGACTGCATACTCTTATTTTGAAACTTTGATTCACAAATATAAAGTTTATACACAAATGTCTATTTGCAAGTTGTAAATTTTTGTAGAGATTGTTTATTTTCAGATTACACATTTACATATGGATTGTTGATCTGTTCACACAAATAATATTGAAACAAAACTTACTCGATATGTTTACATCCATAATGACCAGTTAGCAGCTCGATGTTTGGCCCATTATTCCCACCATCATGTCGCTGTACATTCCCACAGGTGTGTCACCCAAAATGGGGACTCGCTCATCAAAACATTGTTCCCTAACGTTACCTTTAACCTGAACCAATAGTCACTACATGCTTGCTTATTTGCCAGTTTCAGATTTTAAAAGATGCTAAAGCTAGCTAGCTAACGAGTTGGCCTTTTTGAATACAAAATCAGTGAGGACACGATTGGGTCCCAGTCAATCATTCACTTTTCAGGTTGTTCCATGTCTAATGGGAGGTTCCATTATTATCAGTCAGCAACTTTTAAATAAGTTCACATCAGCATTTAACGCTCAGATTTATCGAACTAACAGCGCAGCATCCAAGATCTGTCAAGCTAATTAAATGCTAATAAAATGGCTCGTGCTGATTGGTCCACTGATGTCACTGACGTCAGACTCTTTCCCGTCTCTTCGCTCCGTCCCACACACATTGAGACATTGTTTGCCTTAAGGTGCATTATTCCTCTGACAGAAAGTACACAGTGTTTCTTACGTCTGCCTGTCACCAACAAGAAAAGAACAACTTTAAATAGTTGAACACTGAGCAGAAGACACCTCGCTTGTCTTGGGCAATGACAGAGGTTTGGAAACGTGCCGGGGACAAATTGGCTGTTTTTGAATCGAAGAGACTGATGTAGGAGGATGATTCACTCCGACTGACAGAGGGAAGACTGATTCATTCATTAGAGGGAATGATTTGATGAAGAAGTCTGTCAGGGAAGCAGAATTAGGTGGGTAGTCTCAGACTTGATGTGTCCGTGGCAACTTGATCCTGCATGGAAGTTTCCAGGGTGGGGAGGTCGGTCGGTTTCCTGTGCGTCTGCTTTTGCATAAATAGGAATAAACAATAGACACTGTGAGACAGAAACAAAGCACCAAACAGAGCAGAGATGGGAACACGTCATCATTCCCGTCTTTGTTTCTCTCTCTGAATTTGAAATGAGATGCAGCAACAACAGACACCACAGAAGCTACTTTCAGCCCCTGTCTAAACTCTGACGTTACCTTTCACATTAAGCATCTCTCAGTTCGACACCTCTCTCCTTCCTGTCATTCAGAGTCCTTAACTCTGCTGATCTGTAGAATAAATTTAAAGGTCCCATATTTGACTCTTTTTCTCAATGTTAATATCCATAAGAAGAATAAGAATCCATATTTTATTTTAAAGGTCCATATTTGAACTTCTCCAGTCTTTTATTTTGAAGGGTTAATATCCATAAGAAGATATATTTGTAGTTTTAAGAACTAAAAACCATCTCAGTGTAGTTTTACATCTCCTGTCTCAGGCTGAGCTCTGAGGTCTAGGAACAACAGGTTGGTCAGCCAATCAGAAGAGAGGATCAGATTGGCTGTTTTCAGATAAAACACAACACACCAAATCCTACAAGGTTGGATAGTGGGTCCAGGTAGGCAGGTTGACAGCAGTGACTGCTTTGTTGTGACATCACAAAGTCCCAGAAGTCCTAACGGCTGGTTTTAAGGCTCAGTTTCTGAAAACAGGCTGTGAGCATTTCTCTGTGACTGAGACCTTTGATACTTTCACTGTATTAATATAGAACCTGGACCTGCTTTATAATCAAAGACCACATGGAGGTCTACCTTTAGACTGTATGGACCTTTAACATCTACCTTTAGACCGTATGGACCTTTAACATCTACCTTTAGACTGTATGGACCTTTAACATCGACCTTTAGACCATATGGACCTTTAACATCTACCTTTAGACTGAATGGACCTTTAACATTGACCTTTAGACTGAATGGACCTTTAACATCTACCTTTAGACCGTATGGACCTTTAACATCGACCTTTAGACTCTATGGGATCTTTAAATCATCCTACAAACATCACCAAACATGTTTTTCAGGGCCTTTAAAATGACAGGAACCTCAGTAAATATATCAATAAAAATATGGGAGCTGAGTCATTAGAATTTATTTTTAGGCCATTGTTGTTTATTACATATTAATGTATTTGTACACTGTCAGATTGATAGGTGTGTTAATATTGATATTTTGTGACAGAAAGACTTGAAGTATATTTTGTCAATGACAAAGTGTCAATGAGTGTTAGTAACATTTGTTTTGTATATGCTGGTGTATTTAAACCACCTGAGCATCTGAAATGAGTGAAAAGCAATATTTTTCATCAGCAAGAGTCTGTGTGTAAATAACCCCCTTCAGAAAGAATCAGGACAGCCAAGGTCAAGATTAAGAAAATGCTTTGTCATTGTTGGGTGAAAACCTCGTTCCTCCAGTTTAGGTGGTTGTCATGTTTTAACTTTCTTCTGTGTGGAAACTGAAGGTTTTATCCAAATGTAATGATTGTGAAGACGAGTCATTTCCAACACACTTGACGGACGTATGACATCACACATCTGTAAAACTTTTTAACCCTTTTAGACCCACATTAAGTCTTTTCTGTTTTTTCATCCTTCTGTGTTTTTTTTGCACTTGTTTCTGGAGCTGTGTTGAAAGTTGTATAAATGTGTGTTGATCCAAACCAGATGTTGAAGTGTGTTGGAAAAGGCCCAGATGTGTAGCTAATGAGAGGGTGCAGATTGTACTGACAGATGATTGTTCAATGACGTCTGTTCAGACTGGATTTATGCCTCTGTGGGAGAGAGGGGGGAGTTCAACCTTTCCTGCTCGCTCAGCGATTTTAACTCATAAATCAGCTCTACTCCTGTAATAATTATAGTCACAATGACCCCCCGTTTTCCTGTGAAGTGTAATTTAAACCCCGTCCAGCTGCTTGTGCTTTCACTTCCACATCGTTTACACGTGTATATTTATAATCACGTGACTTTAGTGTGAAAATGGAGGAAGTCGTCACTGATCTTTAATCTCACCCATTTATCGTTCGCTCCGGGAACCAACATCGTATTTAAGCGTTAAAAAGATGTTGAATTATCCAGTGATGGGTGGGTTCATCGTTCAGGCTGGACCAGCTTCACATCAGAGACACCGAGTTACAGCAGCAACAGCTGCTACAACTAAATATTATTACTATACTATAGTATATTACTATATATTATTATTATAAATACTAACTCTACCAACATTCAAAGTTTCTACAGCTTCCAACGTGACTTGAACGTGGTTTGGATGAAGTTTCCTCAGTCTCTTCACTTGCAATTTTTCCTTCAAAGACATCACATAAATTGAATGAGAAGGTAAATAATCCACTTTGTTCAGCAGCTGAATGTACAGACCGTCTGTCAGCTCACTGGTCAACAGTCACAGGCCTGATCAATGAATTCAGCCCAAATGACCAGTAAATCAGCTCAGACACTATAACCATGAATGGAAGTTGATGTCTCTGTTGTTGCTCTAGTTTCCACCAAGCTCTGTTAGCATGTCCTTTATCTGTGATGAACATCTCAGGAGGTTTATGACTGAGAAGGTTTGGTTTCTATCACAAAGTGGACGGACGGGTTAAATTACCAAAGAGCACAGTGAATCTTTGATTCCCCACCTCCCCTCTGATGTGAATCCAGTCTGAATGGCTGAAAGTCAAGACGCAGCATCTTAAGGCAATATCATTCAGGAGGACAGTGATGTTCTCAGTTTCCTGTGTAACTGATGATTGTGTCATTAAGTCATCCCTCTCCGCCGGAAAGACCTTGAGTCTGTTTGACTGCTTCTTAAACCCTGTGTCCATGCTGCATTACAACACGGACTGGTCACAAAAGGACAATGAGTACTGCTACTCTACGGATGCGTGTGATGGACAGAGCAATGTTGGACTTCACTATGACAAAAGCAATGTCCTGCCATGGAGACGAAGTGACGGACGGTTACTTCAGCCTGATTGGCAGCTGGACGTTTCCTGGACTGCCAGAGTCTCAGTTTGGGAACCAATGTGCACAAGATTGGATCCATTCATCGATGGAAAACAATTGATCCAATCTTCCTTTTCTAAACTACGGTGGGTAAATTTATGGACATGGAAATCTGGTTTTGTGCCGAACAAGACTTTGGGGAGGAGACGTCTTTGATCCATCTCAGACTGAGGTCAAAGACACGACCTGCCTGTGGACTGGTGGAAGAACCTCCTCCAGGAAGCTCCGAAGGTGACGCCGAGCCGTTGATGTTGTGGTTGATGTTGTGGTTGATGGTGTTTTTTGTTTACCTGAACTAATAAGGTTATATATCTCCATGGTTACAGAGTGCCATTTCTACTTGACAACTGTTACTACTTAGCATTAGATAGAGTTGTTCTCGACCTGTGTGGGTGTGGACTTTCAACCAGAATGACTGGAGAAATGTCTGTCCCGTCTCAGATCAGCCTCATGAAGCGAGGGCAGATGGTTTCATGTCGTTTCAGTGAGGATTCAGTCTAAATGGTCTCACAGCACTGATGCTGTTGACATTGTTGAGGGACGAAACAGGAAGGACCATCGAAGAAAGAACCAGTGGTTTCAATAACTGGTTGGAATTATCTGCAGGTCATCATGGGAAACGCACCAACACCTTAGGTTGGGACGAGTTTGTCAGAACTCCTGAAACCTTGAGTTTCTATGCAGCCCAGTGGCTACAGCAAGGCACCAGCAATGCCACGGTTGGAGGTTCAATTCCCACTAAGTTTGTCTTTCCTCACTGTGCAGTGAGGCATTTAGTGGTGAAATCCTCAACCAAATGACGAGAAAAGCTTAGATGATCTCCTGTACATGAGGCTGATGTCTGGGCGAAGCTACCTTTGGAAACCTGTTTTTTAGTTTCGTAAAAGTAAATGTCGGTGGACGAAAACCTTGAACATTAGTCCTCTGAGTTCCAGCTGACTGGATTCACACTGACAGGTCTGATTTGGTTTTAACCCAAAGTTCACTCCTGTAGGATTTGATTAAAAGCTCAAAAGCAGATCCCTAAAGTAAAGGTCATGGACTTGTTCAGGAACTGTGGCTGCAAGAAAGTCCCAAAAGTCTTGATTCAAACTAGTGTTTATCAGCCGGTGCGTACAAACAACCAGCCCACTTCAATGTCAATATGAAAACTTTGACACTTTATTGATGATTGAATCTTCAAGTCCTAAAAAAGAATGGGCAGAAAATTCAACCTAATTATTACGACTTTCCTCACTTTGGAATTTATATAAAATATACTGGATCCAGAAGATTCAGTTCAACTTGAATCAATTAAAAGCTGCTAATTTAGTCACAAAGGTCAGTGACTGAGATAAAAATACATGGATTCGCAATTAGAGCAGAGGTGGTGCCATTAATGTAAAATGGCCACTTTAATTCAGAGGCCGAGCAAAGGGAAGGTCACATTGAGATTCTTTGGATGTGATTCATTCCCCTGATGCTAATGATAGATGCTAAAGACTGAATGCTATGAGTCCTAACCTGTTATATTTAAAGCCCTGAAATGTGAACCCAGTCAGTTTTAGACTCATTATTTTATTTATTTTTATTTTTTATTAATTTTAGCCCTTTGATCAACTTTTCCTTGTTCCATGAGGAGATTTGAAGCAGCTCCACCAATGGTGTTTGACAAAAATGATTTAATGAACTAAAACTTGAGTATGTTCCTTCTTTGAGCCCCTCCCTCTGTCTGAAGGATGTTTTTCTCTTCTCGTCATCTCTTCTCTGCTGTCCTTCCTTTTTGCATGAGGTTTCTGTCGGAGGAGTCGAAGGAAGCAGAGAAGAGATTGGTCTTTAAAATCCCTTAATATTATGATGATAACGATGCTAATTATTAGTATTATCTAATGAGTAGTGAGTGTGGACGTGTGTGTGTGACCTAACTGAACCAGCCTGTTCTAACAGTGTGTGAAGATATACTGAATAAAACTGTCAAATCTACCACGTCTGCATTTATACAACACAAACGTCACCAGACTAAAGATCAGTCAGTATTTACTGATTAAAACACATTGATGGGGTCAAAGTATTTTCTCTCTAAACTATCATCATCATTACAAATGTTTTTTAATAATCATCTCAGAGAAAACAAAACATTTCTTTTTTTCATTAAACATGAAATAACTGAAACATTTAGAGCTCAGTTTAATTATATTTGATTCACATCATTTTCAATTGTCTTTTAATCAGAGTTTGGAATAAGTTGAGTATAACATTAGCCTGACGCTTCAACCCTCCATGACGTCACCATCGTCTGTCAGCTGCTGTTTGAAGCCTCCAGCTTTTCAATTGTCTGTCGGCCATTTTGGAGGAGAAGGTGGAGCTGAGGAGGAGTGAGGGGTGGAGCTGACCTGCTCTGTACTCTATCCTGATTGGGTGGTGCAGTCTGTCAATCACACATTAACCACGCCCCCCAATTCATCCCCTGCTTTCTGGTCTATTTTCCTCTAAATGGACCATCATTTAAAAAATGAACATCATGTTGTATTGAAGACTTGAAACTAGAGACTGAGACCATAAACTCATTAGGAAAACGTTTACTGAGCTAATAAATCAAGGGAGAAGTAGGGACATTTTCCCATAGACTTCAATCCAATCTGACTTCTTTAACAACCAGTGGAGTCGCCCCCTGATGGTCATTAGAGAGATGAAGGGTTAAGGCTCTTCAGACCAGAGTCCAGGTCCAGGTCTAGAGACAGTCTCTGTGGTTCAGCAGCCACGGGTTAGATTAGCATGAGCTTTTTTTATGTGAAGATTTACAATGTTTTACAATATTGTGGGAATTTTCTCATGAAAAACAGTTGTGTTAAACAGAATTTCTTCTCATAAGCTATTGAAACTTATAATTTTGTTAGCCTACATATATCAGTGCTGCTAATTAACTCCTAAAATTAGATTTTTAAACTGAATACAAAAGATTTCATTGATGCAATTATGGTAATTTCACACAGTGAGCTACTTATTTACCTTCTCATTAATGGCTGACATTCCTTTTTAAATCACTCATTTACTTATGCTCAGTAACAGCATTTACGGTGGAAAACTGATAATCTGGCAACGCTGATTCATTTTTTTCTTTCACCTTATTATCAAGAGGATTTTACTCCAGTAAAATTCTGTAAAAACAAACAAACGAAAATTCAGCTTGACTTTTAAACCCTCCTTTTTTATTTTGCTCCACCCTCCCACCCCGCCCTCGGACTGACAATGACCTTGTAAGGTAAAGGCTGTAAGACCACACCCAGCCGCCCCTGCAGGTTGGGCGGGGGAGCCCCGTCTGGCAGCCTGAAGCTCATTCGTTGGAGCAGAGAGGACAAAAAGAGAAAGAGCTCCAGCCTGGCCAATGATTCGCCCACACAGACCCGAGGTCCCGCCCCAAACGGCAGAAAGTAGGGGGGTATCACCCGCTGACCCTGGTCGTCAAGGAAACGGTCTGGAAATGCAGGAAAAAACACAGCAGGTGCGTTTGGGTGCTCTTCAGAAAGCTGGGGAACTTGATTCTCTGTGTGTTTGTTGTACCTGGGTTGAAGAGGTCGGGTTTGTCCCAGTGGTGGGGGTCGTGGTGAATTGACCACATGTTGACCAAAACTCGAGTCCCACGGTCGACAGAGTGACCTCCAATACTACAGGAGAGAAAGAGGTTGAGTTCTTCAACATATGTGACAAGAAAGGTCAGACATTAATAATTACAGCTCTATTCTTTCAGTGTTTCCTCTGTTTGTCCTTAACGTTGGCTTCACTGTCCAGCCCTGGAGTCAACGTCTTTGAGACACAGTCTATGACCCACGCCCCCTGAAGGCAACATCAGCCAAGCTTTCATCCAAATTTAGCACAAATGTTACAAGCTTCAGTTTTTATAGAAGGTCTATGGTTCAAATAAAGACATGAACGTTAGGTTAACTGGGAACTCTTAAATTGCCTGTAGGCATGAATGGGAGTGTGAATGGTTGTTTGTCTCTATGTCAACCCTGCAATGGACTGGCGACCTGTCCACGGTGTGACCCCGCCTTTACCCAATGTCAGCTGGGATTGGCTCCAGCCCCTCGTGACCCTGTACAGATAAGCAGTGTAGATGATGGATGGATGGACTCTGAGCCTGTTTCCACCACCAGATGGCACTTTCCAGTAAGTTCAGCAAGTTTGGAAGCAGAAGAAGTAGAAAAAGAACCTGAAGATCCTCATGTTTAGGAAGTTCTCCCCACAAAACATTTGTGTTCTTTAAGAATCACTGTTTATTATCAAAAAAACTTGCTCATAGATTTTCTGTTAATTGACTTGTGGTTTCAGCTCCAGTGTTGAAGCGTACATCTACCTGCTGTTGGTCATGGCGGTGTGTGGGATCAGTACGGGGCTGACCGGTCGGATCCTCATGCCCTCGTTGATGACACAGTCTAGGTACGGCAACTGGCCGCGATCCGACATGGACACCGCGCGGTCGCTGCCAATGCAGTCGTCCAGCTCCTTCTGCACACGGTCCTGGACCTGGAGGGACCATGAGCAGTGACCCTGGAGGTTTGAGCGGTAAAGACACGGGCAGTTGAAGCATCATCAGTGTCGGTGGTGTTTTCACCTCTGGGTGGTGCAGCAGATAGGCCAGGATCCACAGCAGTGTGGTGGACGTCGTCTCCACTCCAGCTCCAAAAGCCTCCGCCGCTGTCATCAGGACATGGTCGTCCGTTATCCCCTCATCCTCTGATCCAGATGACCTATGACCCTGCCTGCTGCCTGTCTGGCCCTTCAGCAAGGCATCCAGAAGGTCCTGGGGCTCACCGTCAGTCAGCGATGCCTGAGCCACAGAGTGAATCTTATTGGTTTGATGTCATCTCTGAGCCCCTAAAGATCTGAACTATAAAATGTGTGCACGACTTTCACAGCTTCCTGTGTGTTCGTTACCTTGTGCTCCTCCAGTTTGCGCGTCAGCAGTTGGTCTCTGACAGTGATACAGTCCTTCAGTTTACTCAGAGACTTGTTAGGAAAGACCTGAAGGACAGACACAGATTGTCAGTGTTCTCCAGTTTACACTTCTAGACCTTGAGAGTGAGGACAGCTGAGAGAGAGGACGTGTTTGTAAATGGAGGAAGTAAAGAACTGTTTTAATGAGTCTTTGTGAAGAAAAGCAGGTTGTTGAAGATGTGTCACCTCTCATCTCAAAGATGTTTTCAGTTCTAAAAGACACGTTCCAGGTGTTTCACCTCTGTTGAGGTTGTCAACACCTTAAGTTGTCATCTTCAGGAACCATCAGGTCCAGTCACCTTCACAAAGCTTGAAGAGACACCAGAACTGGGTCGACTGAGGAAAACGAAGTCATCTTTGTGATGTGAGGATCTCTTTGGGAAATTGCGGCCTTTTTGGAAAGTAGAGATATTTTTTGGGAATGTTCACTGCCTGTGTTTTCATGTTAGCGTACCTTCATCCAGGGGTAAATGTCCACGAGTCCTCCCTGGGCGATTGTCTGCACGATGCCATTGTTGTATTGGATCACCTCTTTCAGCTCTGCATCGCCGTGGTGATAGGTGGCGTTGAACACCAGTGTACACACAACGTTGGTGACGGCCCTGGTCACGGCGGGGGATGGGTCGAAACCACGTTTCCCACCGGACAACAACTCGACACACAAACTGTCCACTGAGTTCAGAACTGCAGAGAAAAACATCATGAACTGTGACAATCTCAGCTGGATCACACTCGACATCAATAGGCAACCAAACTACTGACATCAGGTGATGTTATGTTGCTAAGTTTCACCAAAAGGTAAACAGGTCAAATAAATATAGTAAAATAAATAAATAAACTTTTCTCTTTTTACATATAAATGTGTGAAGGCTCTGGGTCACATGTCTGAGAACAAGGCTGTAAAACTGTAAAAAACTAAATCCTGAAATGGTGAAATCCTGCTGATAATAAACAGAAAAGGTGAAAGTTCAACTCTGAGGCGACAAGAACCGGCTCTTTCCGGCCACGCCCACCAATTCTCCCGCGCTCTTTTAGCCCCGCCCGTGACGCACGACGGCAAAATGGCGCGAGCGTTCCTACCTCGGTTTCGCCCAGTTGCATCCAGGCTAACGTGCTATGCTAACGGTGGTCTGACCGACCCGGTTCTGTCAGAGTCCCGGAACCAGGACCGACTCAGGTAAACACGAGCAGCACAAAGATGGTTTATTGGGAAGAGGCTTCACTCCCCATTGGTTCTGTTGGACTGACTGAGCTGTGACTGTGGGTCACGTTTCATGCTAATTACTCTTTAATTTAATTTTAAAGTAGATTTAATAAAATGCCGAACTATCAGTTGTGACTTTTGACTTAAGATTTTACATATTTAACTTTAAAAAACACAGAAAGTCCGTGTGTAGCTGTTGGATGTTCAGAAATGATGTCTGTGTCTGGGTAAACAAAGATGGCGGCTGACGGACTCATGGAGGGAGGAGAGTTACCGATGTCCTGCAGTCGACCGCTTCCTTCTCCAAACAGGGTGAAGGAGTTATGGACGAGGCGGCGATGGAGCTTCCAGAGAGGAGAGTAGTCCGAGAAGGCGATGTCTTTCCCTCCTCTGGTCAACAGGTTGGTGGTGACCTGCAGGACAGGAAGCTGTAGCTGATGGAGGGAAACCTGCTCACTGCATAGAGACAGTGACTTCAAACTGGATAGAATAAAACACAATGCGTCCTTAAAAGCAAATAATAAGAGTCATTCAAAATATAGTTAGGAGCCAGGAGGAAGTTTCTAATATAATATGTTAAAGCTAACTCAAGAAAAGAAAAAGTCTGATTCCACCCTAAGATGTGTTGTTTAATCAAAGCCATAATGACCATGTATAAAAATATAATGTGTATATATAATAATAATCTCACAGTCTCAGAGCTCATGATTGAGCTTTACAGACACATGTTGTATGAGGTTAATTCATTGGAAGCTGTGTATGTATTAAAAAAGCATAATTATATAAGGTCATAGCATTGATAAAACAACAAATCTGAAGGTGGCCTCAGACCTTTGCACAGTACTGCAGATATACATATATGACATATATATATATATATA
>CM076669.1:18029834-18054798 GCA_038496675.1 Rachycentron canadum | reverse complement strand
GTACCAGAACAACGGTGAAAATTCATAGAACAAAAAATATATAAAGACTCATGATTTGACTCAGGAGATGGTCTTCGAATTTTTGGACAAGTCTGGAGTGCATCATCTGCCCAAGCCTTACAATGCTCATTTTCAGACCAATCCACAGGTGCTACAGTCCAAACCCAAGACCTGCAATAGATTACAGCTAAGGAAGAAAAACCTGTAGTGCAGTGGACTACTGAGTTGTATATGTTCATTCTGCACTTTAATAGAATACAGAGAGACAGTATCTGGACTGTGTGTAGTTTTGGGACAAAAGTGCAATTTGAAGACTTCTCTCCTGGGCTCTGCTCCACCCATATACGTTAGTGTTTTCTATTGATGATAGTGTTGCCTGCTGGTGTGTGCTGGTTCTAACTTCTGTATCTGGTACTGAGATTAGAGTAGACACGTGTGTAAATTAATGCCATGCATAAAGATGCAATAGTGCCATGACAAACAGGTTTTCTACAGCCCTTTTGAATGGACCCTGCCAACAAGAGTTTCTACTGATTCTGCTACTGCTTTACTACTTCTGTCACTTTTTGGACTAGGAGTCCCAAAAGATCACTGGGCTCTTTAATCAAGTTTTTAAAAAGTTGTAGTGCTCCTGTGGGTCCAACTCTCAGCTTCTCCAAAAACACCAATGTATTAATTTATCAGTCAACATTGTTCTTCTTTGCTACAACAGACAAAAAAACTCCAGGACTCAGAAAAGGTTTGTGTCATCTTAAACACCTACAGATGTTCGTGTTACTTTCTCACGTCTGTTCTCTATAGAAAAACAATTAAAAATGAAAGTAATAGTTTAAATTGTTTAAAAACCGTTTTGAGTTTTTCAGGTTGTCTGTCTTACATATGAGATATGAAATATGAGTCAGTCTTTACCTATAAAATCATAAATTTAACATAAAGCTGCACTAATCATTTGAAGAAGTGACCCGTATCTGTTCATGACTCATACAAAGAGGTCTGGCTCACTCATTCTAATTGTAAGAAAATTATGAGTACAGCAGAATTGGTGATTACTAGGGGTGTGTTTTTACAATGATATAACAACATATCAACATATAATTTTCCATGGTTCCGTTACAATTCAAAAGCAATATTTGGCTTGTCTATAACAATACGATTCAATGATTTGAATTTGAAATTAAAAGCTCGAACATTTCCCAAAAGACCTTCCACCTCTGCAGATTGACTCCTTGGTAGTTTAGATTGTGAAGGGAAAGGTACAGAAATCTCCATTCTTCTTGTCATATTTAAATTTATATCAAATAAATTGGCAAAACACCTACTGCTTCTCGTTCCTTAATGATTAATGTGCTCTGCCGTAGTGTTTTTACCGTGACCCTGTATTCACGTCACTAATGGTTTGGTAACTTTTGACCAATCAGATTGACAGACATTTAGAGTGACCAATCATATGACAACAAATTCTTGTTTCCAGGTAGATTTAGTTTTGGAGAGCCACACGTTTTCGGGAAGCACTGTACCTTACAATGGTAGGACAACAAAGCAAAGGAACCAATCTAAAGAAAAGTATTGTTATTAAAACATGAGGTATACAAAAACAACAGTAAAACAGAAATCCAGAAATTAAAAGACATACATTTTACAAAATTGTTAAAATAAAGGGTATTTTATATCTTTGTAACTATTATGTCTATGAATACAAAACAAAGGATACTACTATTTTCTCATCACCCACTCAGACTGTGCAACACCAGTGAGCCACATTGATGCTTTTGATGCAAAAATCAACTCTGTGCTTGTACAGGTTGATATGTGTTGCCTCAAATTTAACATGGCAACCACCTAAAAAAGCTAAACCTAAACTGCATAGTACAACTAGTGTCCTATTTGCCTNCCACTGGAACTACAGATGTCATACAGGTCATATAGGTTATACAGGTCAAAGGGGCACACATGTTTACAGCTCATATCAGTCTACAGGTCATACAGGTCTAGAGATCATACAGGTCTACAGATCATACAGGTCTTCAGGTCATACAGGTCAACAGGTTATACAGGTCATTTGAGTCTGCAAGTCTGCAGGTTTACAGGTCTACAGGTTATATACATCATACAGATCTACATGTCGACAATTTAGGAGGTCATACAGCTTTTACAAATCTACATGTCGACAGGTTTAAAGATCAGATCTAATGGATGACAGGTTTACAGGTCATACAAGTCAGAAAGGTCTACATTTCTTGCATGTCTACAGATCATTCAGGTCAAAGGTTGTATAGGTCGTATGTTTCTACAGGTCTGCCGGTCATACAGGTCTCCAAATATGGTACAGGTCTACAGATTATGCAGGTCTATAGTCATACAAGTCGACAGGTTTTACAGGTCAGATATGTCTACAGGTCTAAGTGTCATACAGGTCTACATTTCACACATATATACACATCCACAGTTTTACAAGTCTACAGGTCATACAGGTCATACAGGTCATACAGGTCATAAAGGTCATACAGGTCAATAGGTCAACAGGTCATACAGGTCATACAGGTCATACAGGTCATACAGGTCATACAGGTCAATAGGTCAACAGGTCATACAGGTCATATAAGTCCACAGGTCATACAGATCAACAGGTTTAAAGGTCTACAAGTCATATAGTCTACTGTGCATGACACACACTTTCTTAAATTCTTCTATCATTCTGTCTTGTTCTCCTCTAGCCTTGAAAGTCAGACTTTCAGAGCGTCTACTGCTATGACGCGCTCCTTCTTCACTGTAGGATGTGTTGGTGGAAGACACTCTTTATGCCCCATCGTTGTTCAGTGCTCTTTCTCCAGCTGGCTGTGTGTTCCAGTTTATTGTAAATTTTACTGTTAATTCACCTCCAGTTCTGGCTTCTGCCCCCAACAGTGGTCACTGTCCCGCGTGTGTTGGTACCGCATAGGATGAGTATGGGTATGCGTCAGCTCCGTTGGAGCAGTGGGCGTGGCCTGTTGTTCTGTTCCTTTTCCTTTTTTATTCATCAATGCAGGTATCTGCTTGACATCCAGCATATGCTGTTTAGCTGTTTCTCTGAACCACCTGAGCACTTCTCGGTCTCTGGCTTTCTTCTCTTCGCTGCTGTTACTTGTGTCTTTTGATTTATAATGTTTGATGTTAGCTTCCATTTCCCTGCCAGTAGACTGCCCCTCTATTTCTTCCTGCTATAGTTAAATTTTCAGGAATCCCAAAAAAGGATGCAAAGGGAGCATTGCTGCACTAGTGGGACAATTGCACAGGCTCTCTAATATTATTGCTAATGAGTATGGTACCCATAAACTTTGTATTACTCTTTCCCCAGTACCGAATTCTGCTTGTGTTTGGGCTAATTTCTTGTTCAGTTTGCCAATTTTCAATGCCTTCCTTGTTTCTATATCTCCTGCATTTAGAATATGATCAGGGGTTAGTATTTCGTTTTCACTATCACTACCTACTCTGCCATTCACTCCTTATTCTTGTATCTTTATCTCTATCATATATATATATATATATATACACGGGTTTAGGTTAGGGTTAGGGAGGAGATTTAGGTTAGGTTTACGGTTAGGGTCAGGGGTAAGGTTAAAGTCGGGGTAGAGGTTAGGGTTAGAGCTAGTGTCTTGGGTTAAGGTTAGGATTATAGTTGAGGTAGGGGTGGGTTAGTGTCAGTTAGTGTCAGAGTGGTTGAGGTCAGGACCTAGGTCAGTATTAAGGTCAGATGAAAGATCCAGGTTAGGGCTCAAGTCTGGGTCTGGACCAAGGTCATAGTTGAGGTGAAGTTAGAGGAGCACGGAAGCATGAGTGAAAAGGGAGAAGGGAGGTGGAAAGGGGGAGACAAATTGTCCCAGTCTGGTTGTGGTTAGAGGTCAGGGATAAGTGCTACTTATGAAACTCATTGAAACTAATTAATAATAAATCATGCAACAATTACATATATATATTTACACAAAATAAAATCTGGCACGTAAAGACATGAAACAAGAGTCACACTGGAGATCAACACTAATAAAGTTAAGAGACTGTAATCGTGAGGGTTGTCTGATTAACTAGTGGAGCAGTTGATTGACAATCAAGGTCTGTGGAGATAAAATCAGAGTTAAAGAGCATTTTGTTGTTTATTGATATAATAGGGTTAAAGAGAGAAGAGAAGACAAAAAGGTATCTGTGACTTCTTGTAGAACTGCTGATAGGCTTAATCCTGTTGTCCTGCTAAGAATTATGTATGACTACATTAGAGCACACCAATTGGGGGGCATGCAGTTAGAGGAAAGGAGAGAGGGGGAACAACAAACATCTGTAAGCACTATGGATATTCCATATACAGGTAATATTATCATGCAAATTATAGTGAGGCATATAATTCTTGAAAAGCATCCACTCCAGAGGAACAAAAAGCAACACAAAGAAATCAAACTACCCAATGCAGGATAAGTACTTTGAATCAGGTCTGGACACTCGCATTTACTCCAAAAATCACATTGACCACATGAACCTGCTGGCCACTAAGGGCTTCTTAGAAAAGACCGACACTCTCCTCCATAAGAACAACTACCACCCCAGACACATTCAGGGGACTTATCAAATCACTATTCAAATTTGATACAATATGTACTTACCTGCAAGACGTAGATATTAGATATCTGTAATATTCGATATTCGATCAACTCTAATTTAAAGGCCAACTTCACCCAGGCACAACAGGCATGTGACCGCCTTAAAGGGTGTCTCGTCACATCATAGCCTACAGGTCAACAGTTTATACAGGTCATATAAGACTACATGTCTGCAGGTCACACAGGTTTACAAAAATCATATCATACAAGTCTACAGTTAATACAGGTCATAGAAATCTACAAGTGGTCAGGTTACCAGGTCATACAAGTCTATAGGTCATACAGTTCATACAGGTCTACAGGTCAACAGGTTATCAGGTCATACAAGTCATATAAGTTTGCGGGTTATACGGGTCAACAAGTATACAGGTCATACAGAACTACGGGTTGACAGGTTTATAGGTCTAAAGGTCATACGTGTCTCGACAGGTTATCGGGTCCTACAAGTCATATAAGTCTGCAGGTTAAACAGGTCTTACAAGTCTACAGGACATACATATCTATATGTTGACAGGTTTACAGGTCCACAGGTCATACAGCTAAGCAGTACAATAATGCAGATCTACAGATCGACAGGTTAAGAGTTCAAATAGGTCACATTGTTCTGTAGGTTATAGAGGTCATACAGATCTACAGGTCATTCAGCTCTACAGGTCGACAGGTTTAGACGTCGAAAGGTCAGCAGTTAATACAACTTACATAGGTCTACAGGTCTGCAGTACATACACTTCAACAGGTCATACTTATCTACAGGTACAAGTTTACAGGTCTACAGATATCCTACAGGTCATACAGGACATACAGGTCTCCAGTTCACATAGGTCTAAAGGTTTGAAAGTCACACAGATCTACAAGTCATACAGGTCCACAGGTCGACAGGTTTACAGGTCTACAGGTCATACAAGTCTACAGGCCAAACAAGTCATATAGGTCCATAGGTCATACAGATTTAAGGATATTATATTATATATGTCTACAAGTCTGCAGCTCATACAGGTTTACGGGTCATACAGATATCATATCATATAGGTCTGCAGGTCATACAGGTCTACAGGTTTACAGGTTTGGATGTCTACAGGTCAACAGGTTTACAGCTCTGCATGTTATACACGTCATACAAATCTACATGTCGACAGCTTTAGACGTCTACAGGTCAACAGATCATACAAGTTATATAGGTCTACAGGTCTGCAGGTCATACATTTCTACAGATCATACATATCCACAGGTCCACAGGTTTACAGGTCCACAGGTCATACAGCTAAGTAATACAGTAATACAGATATACAGATTGACAGGTTAAGAGTTCAAATAGGTCACATTGTTGTGCAGGTCATAAAGGTCATACAGATCTACAGGTCATTCAGATCTACAGTCAACAGGTTTAGAGGTCTACAGGTCAACAGTTAATACAAGTTATATAGGTCCAAAGTGCATAAAGGTCGACAGATATCATATCATTTTGGTCTACTGGTCTGCAGGTCATACAGTTCTACATGTCGACAGGTTAACATGTCTACATGTCATACAGGTCTACATGTCGACAGGTTAACATGTCTACAGGCCACAAAAGTCATACAGATCTAGAATTTAACAGGTCATATAGACTATACAGATATACAGGTCTACAGATATCATATCATATGGGTCTCTAGGTCTGCAGGTCACACAAGTCTACAGGTCATACAGATTTATAGGTCGACAGGTTAACAGGTCATACAGGTCATATAGTTCTGCAGGTCATAAAGGTCATACAGGTCTACCGGTCATACAAATCTACATGTCGACAGATTTATATGTCTACAGGTCAAGAGATCTGAGAGGTCTACTGGTCATACATGTTTTTTGATCATACAGACCTGTAGATAGGTCTGCAGGTCTGCAGGTCATACAGATCTACAGGTTGACAAGTTAACAGTTCAAATAGGTCACATAGGTCTGCAGGTCATAGAGGTCATTCTGGTCTACAAGTCATACATAGCTACAGCTGGACAGGTTTAGAGGTCTACAGATCTGCAGGTCACACAGGTCTACAATTCATACAGGTCTACAGGTCGACAGGTTCACAGGCAACACAGGTCATACAGAGCTACAGGTCATGGAAATCTACAGGTTGACAGGTTGATAGGTGTACAGGTTATACAGCTCTACAGATATCATATTATATAAATCTACAAGTCTGCAGCTCATACAGGTTTACAGGTCATACAGATATTGTATCATATAGGTCTACAGGTCTGCAGGTCATAAATGTCTACAGCTCATATTGGTCTACAAGTCGACAGGTTTACAGGTTTATAGGTCTACAAGTCATACAGATCATATAAGTCTAGGGGTCTGCAGGTCATACAGGTCATAAGGTTCTACAGGTCGACAGGTAAACAGGTCATACAGGTCATACAGATCTACAGGTTGACAGGTTTACAGGTCTACAGTTCATACAGGTCATACAGATCTACAGGTTGACAGTTTTATAGGTCTACCGGTCATACATGTCATGCTCTACAGGTCGACAGGTGAACAGGTTTTACATGTCTTACAGATCTACAGGCCGACAGGTTTATAGGTCTACAGGTCATACAGGTCGACAGGCCGACAGGTTTACAAGTCTACAGGTCATACAAGTCTACAGGTCATTCAGACCTACAGGTCGACAGGTTAACAAGTCTACAGGTCAACAGGTCATACAAGTCTACAGGTCATGACGATCTAATTGACGACAGGTTTACAGGTCATACAAGTTAGACAGGTCTACATTTCTTGCATGTCTACAGATTATGCTGGTCTACAGGTTATACAGGTCGTATATGTCTACAGGTCTGCAGGTCATACAGGTCTCCAGATTTCATACAGGTCTACAGATTATAAAGGTCTACAAGTCATACAGGTCAACAAGTTATACAGGTCAGTTATGTCTACAGGTCTGCAGGTCATATAGATCTACAGGTCGACAGGTTTAGATGTCTACAGGTCAGCAGTTCATACAAGTTATATAGGTCTAGAGGTCTGCAGGTCATACAGTTCTACAGGTCAACAGGTTTACAGGTCTATTGGTCTACAGATATCCTAGAGTTCATACAAGTCTACAGTTAACATAGGTCTACAGGTCTGCAGGTCATACAGGTCTACATTTCCTTCATATATAGTCCTCGACCAGGCCACACTGGTCATATAAGGCTACAGTTCATACATATCTACATGTTGACAGGTTTACAGGTCCACAGGTCATACTGCTAAGTAATACAGTAACACAGATCTTCAGATCGACAGGTTAGGAGGTTCAAATAGGTCACATTGTTCTGCAGGTCATAGAGGTCATACAAATCTACAGGTCGATCAGATCTACATGTCGATAGGTTTATAGGTCATACAGGTCCTACAGGTCCTACAGGTCATATAGATCTACAGGTTGACAGATTTACATGTCTAAAGGTCATACAGGTCATAGAGATCCAAAATTCGACAGGTTTACAAGTCTCCAGGTCAACAGGTCATACAAGTCATGCAGAACTAAAGGACGACAGGTTTACATGTTTACAGGTCGACAGGTTAACAGGTGATACAGGTGATACAGGTGATACAGGTGATACAGGTGATACAGGTGATACAGATCTACAGGTTGACAGGTTTACAGGTCTACAGTTCGTACAGGTCATACAGATCTACAGGTTGACAGGTTAACAGGCCATACAAGTCAAAAAGGTCTGCATGTCATACAGGTCATACAGGTCATACGGGTCAACAGGTCACACAGATCTACAGGTCGACAGGTTTACAGGTCTACAGGTCATACAGCTCGCGAATAATAAACCTCTCTTGTCTTTCTTCCTTGTGTGTTGTTTCAAATGTCTTAGGTGGGTTGAACCTGACACTGGTCGACAGGTTTTCAGGTCATACAACTTATATTAGACTGCAGATTATACAGGTCATACAGTTCATACAGGTCATACAGATCTACAAGTTGACAGGTTAACAGGTCATACAAGTCATATAAATCTGCAGGTCATACAGGTCATACAAGTCTACAGGTGATACAGATCTACAGGTCGACAGTTTTACAGGTCATACAAGTCATATAGGTATACAGGTGTAAAGCTCATATAGGACTACAGGTCATACAAGTCATATGGATCTACAACTATAATACAGGTCAACAGGTCATACAGTTCAAGAGATCATAAAGGTTAGATAGTTCATATAGGTCTAAAGGTCATAGATCTACAGGTTTAAAGGTCTACAGGTCATACAGGTCTACAGATATCATTTCATAAAAGTCTACAGTTGTGCAGGTCATAAAGGTCTACAGGTCATACATATTTATAGGTCAGCAGCTTTACAGGTCATACAAGTCATACAGGTCCACAGGTCATACAGGTCAACGGGTTATACAGGTTATATAGGTCTACACATCTGCAGGTCATATAAGTCTACAAGTTTTACAGATTTATGGGTCGACAGGTTTACAGGTCTACAGGTCATATCGTTCTTCAGGACTTACAGGTCATACAGATCTACAGGTCATACATATCTACAGGTCGACAGGTTTACACGTCATACAAGTCAGACAGTTCTACAGGCCACACAGATCTACAGATGTCCTACAGGTTATACGGGTATAACCTGCATAATAGGTTATACAGGTCAACAGGTCTACAGATCATACAGGTCTAAAGGGCATACAGGTCAACAGTATATACAGGTCATATGAGTCTGCAGGTCTGCAGGTCATACAAGTCTACAGATATCATATTATATGGGTATCTAGGTCTACAGGTCACACAAGTGTACAGGTCATACAGATCTACACATTGACAGGTTATATAGGTTTATAGCTTATACATGTCATACAGATCTACAGGTTGACAGGTTAACAGGTACAGATACAGGTACATACAGGTTATACAGATCTACAGGTTGAAAAGTTTATAGAGCTGCAGGTCATATTTGTCATACATTTCTACAGGTCGACAGGTTTACATGTCTACAGGTCATATAGGTCTACAGGTCATACAGATCTACAGGTCAACAGGTTTAGACGTCTACGGGTCAACAGGTTATGACCTGACAAGTTGTATAGGTCTACAGTTCTACACTCTACCTATATAGGTCTACAGTTCTACACGTCATACAGATCTACAGGTCGACAGGTTTACAGGTCTACAGGTCTACAGATATCCTACAGGTCTACAGGTCATACAGATCAACAGGTTGACAGGTTTACATGTCCACAGGTCATACAGCTCTACAGATATCATATTATTTAGGTCTACATGTCTGGAACTCGTACAAGTCTACGGGTCATCCAGATATCATATCATATAAGTTTACAGGTCTACAGGTCATACATGTCTTACAATTCTACAGGTCGACAGGTTAACAGGTCATAAATGTCATACAGATCTACAGGTCGACAGGATTACACGTCTACAGGTCATACAGGTCATACAGGTCATACAGGTCATACAGGTCATACAGGTCAACAGGTCGACAGGTTTACAACTCTACAGGTCAATTGGTCATACAAGTCTACATTTCTTGCATGTCTAGAGATCATGCAGGTCTACAGGTTATACAGGTTGTATATTTTTACAGGTCTGCAGGTCATACAGGTCTCCAGATATCATAATGGTCAACAGGTTATAAATGTCGAATATGTCCATAAGTCTGTGGGTCATACAGGTCTACATTTCATTCATATATACAGGTCGAACAGTTTACAGGTCTACAATTCATACATGTTTACTTATGACATACAAGTCGACAGGACATACAGGTCTACAGATCATTAACAGATAATATACAGGTCATACAAGTCTACAGATTCACAAATCTTTAGATTCACATAAATCTAAAGATTTATCATATCATATAGGTCTACATGTTATACAAGACCACAGGTCGACAGGTTTACAGGTTTACACGTCTGCAGATCATACAGATATATCATATATGTCTGCAACTGTGAAGGTCATACAAGTCTACAGGTCATCAAGGTCATACAGATCTACAGTTCGACAGGTTAACAGGTAATACAGGTCATATAGGTTCTCAGGTCATACAGGTAAAGCAGGTCTACAGGTCACAGAGATCTACAGGTGGCCAGGATTACAGTTTTACAGGTCAAAGGGTCAAATAGGTCATACAGGTCTCCATGTCACACAGATCTACAGGTCAATTGGTCAACAGGCCAGCAGGTCATACAGGTCTCCAGATATCATACAGGTCTACAGATTGCAGCAGGATGAATATGTCAGTTTAAATGAATCTACCCCTCCTGGTTACATTAACTACCATGTGCCACATGTCACTGGTAGAGGAGGAGGAGTGGCTGCAGTTTATCAGTCAAATCTGCTTATTAACCCTTGGCCTAATGTTTCATATGATTCATTTGAAAGCCTTACTGTCAGCTTCGCTCACCCTGACTGGAAAGCAGAGAAACCACTTATACTTGCTGTTGTGTACCATCCCCCCACACCTTATTTTAAGTTCTTTTCCCAGACTTTCTGTCAAACTTAGCAATGGAATCAGACAAAGTCATTATAGTGGGTGACTTCAACATTCATGTGGATGTTGATGATGATTGTCTGGCTATTGCATTCAAGTCTCTCTTAGATTCAATTGGCTTCTCTCAGAGGGTAAATAAACCAACTCACTCCTTTAATCATGTCCTTGACTTAGTACTAACCTATGGGATAGAAGCTGAGCACATTATAGTTTTCCCTAAAAACCCTGTCCTGTCAGACCATTCTTTAATAACATTTGAATTTACCTGAACAAATGATGCTTTACTTGGGAAAAAGTCCCACTACAGTAGATGTTTATCTGATATTGCTGTCTCTAGATTTAAAGCGCTCATTCCAGCAGAGCTTGCCGCCACACGTAGTAACATTACAATGGGCAGCTATGCTAATCTTACTCCCTTGCAGGTAGATTATCTTGTAGATAGCACTGCAGCAGCACTCCTTGGGAAGCTCGATGCCGTAGCCCCTCTGAAAAAGAAGGTTATCAACCACAAGAGAATAGCTCCCTGGTACAGCCTGAACCTGCGCACCTTGAAGCAGAAGACCAGACGGCGGGAAAGGAAAACACATTCCAGCCAACGTGAGGAAGACCGTCAAGCCTGGAAGGATAGTTTATTAATATACTTTGTAAAACCAGAAAACCAAAAGCACATACTATTCATCTTTAATAGAAAAGAATAAAAACAACCCCAGGTTCCTTTTCAGCACTGTAGCCAGGCTGACCAAAAACAATAGTGCTGCTGAGCCATGCATCCCTCCGACTCTCAGCAGCAATGATTTCCTAACTTTCTTTACTGAAAAGATTGTGAATATTAGAGCAAGGATTGCCCATGATAGACCACAGATTGTAGTCTCTATAGAAGCATCTCCCAGACTTGATGCATACCTTGACAGCTTCTCCCCCATTGACCTGTCAGACCTAACTTCTGCTATTACCTCTTCTAAATAAGCCACATGTCTACTTGATCCAGTACCAACAAGACTGCTCAATGATGTCTTCCCCTTAGTTAACACCTCTATACTGAACCAGATCAATCTTTCCTTAGTCACAGATTATGTGCCACAGGCCTTTAAGGTGGCAGTTATTAATCCCTTACTTAAAAAGCCTTCTCTAGATCCAGGTGCAAATTATAGGCCCATATCCAACCTTCCCTATATCTCCAAGATCTTTGAGAAGCTGCTTCTAAAGCAGCTACATGAGCACCTGCACAGTAATGAACTGTTTGAAGCTTTCCAATCTGGATTTAGAGAACACCAAAACACTGAAACAGCACTGGTAAAAGTCTCTAACGATCTTCTTATAGCTTCTGATAGAGATCTGGTCTCTATACTTATACTCTATACTTCTGGACCTCAGTGCTGCATTTGACACCATTGACCACAGCATTCTGCTGCAGAGACTAGAACATGAAATCGGGATTAAAGGCTCTGCCCTAAAATGGTTAAAATCATACTTATCCGATAGGTTTCAGTTTGTTAGTGTTAACAATGACCATTCAGAGTACAGCAGAGTTACGTATGGCGTACCACAGGGCTCAGTTTTAGGGCCAATTCCTTTCATTCTTTACATACTCCCATTAGGCGATATAATCCGGAAACACTCGATAGACTTCCATTGCTACGCAGATGATACCCAGCTCTAATTATCGATAGAACCAGATGATAAAAGCCGCCTCATCAACCTGCAAGACTGCCTAAAAGACATCAAATCCTGGATGTCCTCTAACTTCCTTCGACTAAACTCAGATAAAACAGAGGTCTAACAGACTAACAGACCTGCATTCTGGGAGTGAAGTGCTCTGGTCGGATAATAAGAGACTATGAGGTATTTCAAATAGGATGGAGCTTTTTCATTAAGGGCTTTATAAGTAGTATAAGTCTACTCGATATCCTACAGGGAGCCAATGGAGAGAAGCTAAAGTGGGAGAGATGTGTTCTTTTTCACTAACTCCTTTCAATATCCTTGCTGCAGCGTTCTGGACTAACTGCAGACTCTTTAGAGAGTTTTTCGGACATCCTGACAACAGAAAGTTACAGTAGTCCAACCGAGAGGTGATAAATGCATGGACTAGTTTCTCAGCATCACTCTTAGAGGTAATTCCTAATTTTGACTATGCTGCGCAGGTGAAATGACTGCCGTCCTAGTCATGTGTTTTATGTGTGAGCTGAATGAAAGGTCCTGGTCAAATATTACTCCAAGGTTCCTTGCAGTCATACTTGAGTTCAGGGTGATGCCATCTAGATTAGCAATCTGCGAAGAAAAAGTGTCCCTGAGATGTTTAGGTCCAAATACAATGACCTCTGTTTTGTCAGAGTTTAGTAGAAGGAAGTTAGAGGACATCAAGGATTTGATGTCTTTTAGGCAGTCTTGCAGATTGATGAGGCGGTTTTTATCATCTGGTTCTATCGACAAGTAGAGCTCGGTATCATCTGCATTGCAATGGAAGTCGATCGAGTGTTTCCGGATTATATCGCCTAACGGGAGTATGTAGAGAATGAAAAGAATTGGCCCTAAAACCGAACCCTGTGGTACGCCATACGTAACTCTGCTGCACTCTGAATGGTCATTGTTAACATTAACAAACTGAAACCTGTCGGATAAGTATGATTTTAACCATTTTAGGGCAGAGCCTTTAATCTCAATTTGGTAGTCTAGTCTCTGCAGCAGAATGCTGTGGTCAATAGTGTCAAATGCAGCACTGAGGTCCAGAAGTACAAGTACAGAGACAAGATCTCTATCAGAAGCTATAAGAAGATCGTTAGAGACTTTTACCAGTGCTGTTTCAGTGTTTTGGTGTTTTCTGAATCCAGATAGGAAAGATTCAAACAGTTCATTACTGTGCAGGTGCTCATGTAGCTGCTTCAGAACCACCTTCTCAAGGAGATATAGGGAAGGTCATTTTTTCCTATAATTTGCTAACACACCTGGGTCTAGAGAAGGCTTTTTAAGTAAGGGATTAATAACTGCCACCTTAAAGGCCTGTGGTACATAACCTGTGACTAAGGAAAGATTTATCTGGTTCAGTATAGAGGTGTTAACTAAGGGGAAGACTGGATCGAGTAGACGTGGCTGATTTAGAAGAGGTAATAGCAGAAGTTAAGTCTGACAGGTCAATGGGGGAGAAGCTGTCAAGGTATGCATCAAGTCTGGGAGATGCTTCTATAGACACTACAATCTGTGGTCTATCATTGGCAATCCTTGCTCTAATATTTTCTTTTCAGTAAAGAAAGTTAGGAAATCATTGCTGCTGAGAGTCGGAGGGATGCATGGCTCAGCAGTATTATTGTTCTTGGTCAGCCTGGCTACAGTGCTGAAAAGAAACCTGGGGTTGTTTTTATTCTTTTCTATTAAAGATGAATAGTATGTGCTTCTGGTTTTCTGGTTTTACGAAGTATATTAATAAACTATCCTTCCAGGCTTGACGGTCTTCCTCACGTTGGCTGGAATGTGTTTTCCTTTCCAGCTGTCTGGTCTTCTGCTTCAAAGTGTGCAGGTTAAGGCTGTATCAGGGAGCCATTCTCTTGTGGTTGATAACCTTCTTTTTCAGAGGGGCTACTGCATCAAGCGTCTGAGTACTGCTGCTGCAGTGCCATCTACAAGATAATCTACCTGCAAGGGAGTAAGATCAGCATAGCTGCCCATTGTAATGCTACTAGGTGTGGCGGCAAGCTCTGCTGGAATGAGCTCTTTAAATCTAGAGACAGCAATATCAGATAAACATCTACTGTAGTGGGACTTTTTCCCAAGTAAAGCATAATTTGTTAAAGTAAATTTAAATGTTATTAAAGAATGGTCAAACAGGACAGGGTTTTGAGGGAAAACTGTAATGTGCTCAGCTTCTATCCCATAGGTTAGTACTAATTCAAGGACATGATTAAAGGAGTGTGTCGGTTTACTTACCCTCTGAGAGAAGCCAATTGAATCTAAGAGAGATTTGAATGCAATAGCCAGACAATCATCATCAAAGTCCACGTGAATGTTGAAGTCACCTACTATAATGACTTTGTCTGATTCAATTTCTAAGTTTTACAGAAAGTCTGGGAAATCTTCTAAGAACTTAGAATAAGGTGCAGGGGGATGGTACACAACAGCAAGTAAGAGTGGTTTCTCTGCTTTCCAGTCAGGGTGAAAGAAGCTGACAGTAAGGCTTTCGAATGAATTATATGAAACATTAGGCCAAGGGTTAAGCAGATTTGACTGATAAGCTGCAGCCACTCCTCCTCCTCTAGGGGTAGATTCATTTAAACTAACATATTCATTCTGCTGCAACCAGGTTTCAGTGAGGGTTAATAGATCAATTTGGTGATTTGTAATTAAATCATTCACTAGGAGAGACTTGGAAGGGAGAGATCGAATATTTAGCAAACCACATTTAATAGTTTTATTGGGTTGGTTTGCTGGAGCAGTGGTTTTGATTTTTACTAAGTTGCTATAAATGACTCCTCCAGATTTGGGTTTAGGCTTATACAGCCTCGAGGCAGACACAGTTTCTATGGGACAGAAGGGGGGGCTGGGTGGGGGACAGCAGGAAGGCACCTGCAGAGGGGCGTGTAAGACTGCAGCTCTGCCTGCTGGTCTGAACTCCGGGAGCTTGTCAGGGGTTAGGATGGCTAACAGAATGTGCTGTTTCTAGATTAGGAAGGATCCACCACCCAAAGTAGGGTGGACGCCATCCCTCCTAAAGAGACCAGGCTTTCCCCAGAAGGAGGTCCAGTTGTCGATATAAATTTGTTAAGCACCACCTAGACATCCAGCGATGGAATGACCGTGTACGGCTAAAAATGTCGTCACTCGTTAAATTGGGCAGCGGGCCAGAGAAAATTACGGAGTCCGACATTGTTTTTGCATAGTTACACACCGATGCCACATTAACTTTACATAACTCCGACTGGCGAAGTCGGGTGTCATTAGCGCTGACGTGGATTACAATTCTACTGTATTTACGTTTACTTTTTGTCAGCAGCTTCAGGTTAGCCTCAACGTCGCAGGCTCTGGTCCCTGGGATGCACTTAATGGTCGCTGGAGTCTCTAACCTCATGTTCCGGAGGATGAAGTCGCCAATGACTAATGCTGGCTGCACAACGGCGGGGCCGCTGTGAGGAACTGAGCCAACATGTGGAGTTTCATCCTCAGGTGTATCACTGAGTGGGGAAAATCGGTTGGAGACGTGGAGGGGTTGGTGGTTAGACACGATCTTTTTAGGTCTATGTTTCCGTTGTATAATCTGTTAACCTTTCGACCAGTAGATTTATATGACTTGTAGACCTGTATGACCCCTAAACTGTAGACTTGTATGACATGATTTCTGTAAGGCCTGCAGACCTGTAGACTTATATGACCTGTATGGCCTGTATGATCTGCAGACCTGTAAACCTATATGATATGATATCTGTATCATCCGTAAACCTGTATGAACTGCAGACTTGTAGACCTATGTAATATGATATTTTTAGATCTTTATGAACTATCGACCTATATGATCTGTGTGGCCTGTTTACCTGTATGACCTGGATGAACTTGTAAACCTGTCGTCCTGTAGATCTGTATGACCTGCAGACCTGTAGACCTATGTTAACTGTAGACCTGTATGAACTTTGGGATATCTGTAGATCTATAGACCTGTAAACCTGTCGACGTGTATATGTGAATGAAATGTAGACTTGTATGACCTGCAGACCTGTAGACATATCTGACCTGTATAAACTGTTGACCTGTATGACTTGTAGACCTGTATAATCTGTAGACCTGTATGATATCTGGAGACCTGTATAACCTGTAGACCTGCATGATCTGTAGACATGCAAGAAATGTAGACTGACTTGACTTGTATGACCTGTAAACCTCTCGTCCTTTAGATCTGCATGACCTGTAGACTTGTTTGACCTGTTAACCTGTAGACTTGTTAATCTGTCGACCTGCAGATCTGAATGACCTGTAGACTTGTATGAATTGCAGACCTACAGGTCTGCTGGTCACCAATATATGACCAATATGACCTGTAGGATATCTGTAGACCTGTAAACCTGTAGAACTGTATGATCTGTATAATTGTATGACCTACAGACCTGTAGACCTCTAAACCTTTCCACCTGTAGATCTGTATGACCTGTAGACCTGAATGACCTCTATGACCTGAAGATCTATGTGACCTATTTGAACTGTTAACCTGTCGATCTGTAGATCTGTATGACCTGTATTACCTGTAGACCTGTAGACATGTCAACCTGTGGATCAGTATAACTTGTAGACATATATCACCTGCAGACCTATATCTGTATATCTGTATGATCAGTAAACTTGTATGACCTGTAGACCTCTCAGATCTCTTGACCTGTAGACATGTAAATCTGTCGACATGTAGATTTGTCTGAACGGTAGACCTGTATGACCTGCAGAACTTGTGACCTGTATGACCTGTTAACCTGTTAACCTGTAGATCTGTATGAGCTGTAGACCTGTATGACCTGCAGACCTGTAGACCTGTCGACCTGGCCACCTGTAGATCTGTGTGACCTGTAGACCTGCATGACCTGTATGACCTGAGAACTTATATGACCTGTGTGACCTCTTAACCGGTCGAACTGTAGATCTGTATTACCTTGATGACCTGTGGACTTGTGTGACCTTCATACTTGTAGACATATATGATATGATATCTGTATGATCTGTAGACGTGTAAACCGGTTGACCTGTAGATCTGTAGGACCTGTATGACCTGTAGACCTGTAAATCTGTTGACCTGTGGATGTCACAACCAGTTCCTGCAGTCAATTTATGTCTGTCCATTACTTGTGTCAGTACCTGTTTTATTTTGAAAGACTCACCTCTTGTCTCATTCCAGATCACCCACTTCCTGCCCTCTTGTGTTTCCCGCCTGTTTGATTACCTGCTCCTCCCCTAATGGGTTTCACCTATTTCTCATTATCTCCCCTCCCTTTGAGTATATTGTCCATGTGTGTATTCCCCTCATTGCTTGGAATCTCGTTGCCCTTGCCTACTTTTGATTTCCTGGTGTTTCAATCATGGCCTGCCTGACTGTGTATCTTGGATTAATAAATATTGCTGTTTTTGGAACCTACTGAGTCGCGCATCTGAGTCCTTTGTTCCAGAGTCGTGATAGTGGAGTTGTATAACCTGTAGACCTATATGATATGATATATCTTTAGAAATGTGACCTGTAGACTTGTGTATCTGTAGACATGTATGACCAGTATGTTATCTGTAGATGACCTGTATGACCTGTCAACATGTATGTCATGTGCATGTATGACTTTTATGACCTGTAGTCGTATCTGACCTGTAGACCTGTGTGACATGTAGACCTGTATGATATATGTAGACCTGTATGACTTGTAGGATCAACATACCTATATGACGTGTATGACCTTTTAACCTGTCTAACTGTTTAACTTGTAAACTTGTCAAACTATAGATCTGTATGACCTATAGACAGGTATGACCTGCAGACCTGTATGACCTGCAAACATATATGACCTGTATAACCTGTTACCCTTTCGACCTGTACATCTGTATGACCTGTAGATCTGTATAATAGTTATTACCTGTTAACCTATCAACCTGTAGATATGTATGACCTGTATGACCAGTAGGCCTATATACCTTTCGACCTGTATATCTGTATGACTTGTAGACCTGTAAACCAGTTGACCTGTATGACCTGTAGACCTATAGAGCTATATGACCTGTATGACTTGTAGACTAATATGAGCTGTAGACATATATGACCTGCAGACTTGTATGTCCTTTGTGACCTGTAGGATATCTGTATGACTTCTATAACTTGTATGACTTGTATAACTTGTATCCCTGTATGGCCTGTAGATTTATATATGTAGACCTGTATGACTTGTATGATCTGAAGACATGTATGATATCTGTAAATCCATATGACCTGTCGACCTGTATTTCTGTATACTTGTATAACATGCAGAACTGGAAATTTGTAGACCTATATGACCTGTATGACCCGTAGACAAATATGAGCTGTAAAAATGTATGACCTGCAGATATGTATGACTTGTAAGACCTGTAAACCTGTCTTCCAGTAGCTCTGTATGACCTGTAGACCTGTATGAGACGTATCACCAGTAAACGTGTCGTCCTGTAAATTTTTATGACCTGTAAGCCTGTATGACCTGCAGACCTGTAGACCTATATGACCTATATGACATTTATGACCTGTTGACCTGTAGGACCTGTAGACCTGTAGATGCATATGGCCTGTATCACCTGTAGACATGTGTGACATGTAGAACTATATGAACTGTAAACATGTATGACCTGTAGACCTGTCTGACTTGTATACTCTGTAAACATGTCATACTGTAGATCTGTATGACCTGTAAACTTGTATTACCTGCAGAACAGTAGACCTATATGACATGTATGACCTGTTGTCATGTAGACTTGTAAAACTGTTGACCTAGAGAAAGGTAGACCTATATGACATGCACATCCTGTTGACATGTAGACCTGTATGACTTGTATAACCTGTGAACCTCTCAACCTGTAGATCTGTATGACTTGTATACCTGTATGACTTGTATGACCTGTATGACTTTTATGACCTGTATGGTATCTTTAGATGACCTGAAGACCTGTATCATATTTGTAGACCTGTATGACCTGTATACCTGTAGACCGATATGACCTGTTGACCTGTAGACATGTAAACCTGTCGACTTGTAGATCTGTTTGACCTGTAGACCTGTATGACCTGTGTGACCTACAGACCGAAATGACATTTATGACCTGTTAACCTGTTGACCTGTAGATATGTATGACTTGTGTGACCTGTAGACATGTAAACGTTTCGACCTGTAAATCTGTATGACCTGTAGACTTGTATGACCTGTAAATCTGTCGACCTGTGGCATTGTATAACCTGTAGACCTATATGATATGGTATATAGAAATGTATGACTTGTAGACTTGTATATCTGTAGACTTGTATGACCTGTATGTTATATGTAGATGACCTGTAGACCTGTATGTCCTGTCGACTTGTATGTCATGTGCAGATGTTTATGACCTGTAGTTGTATCTGACCTGTAGATCTGTGTGACATGTAGACTTGTATGATATATGTAGACCTGTATAACTTGTAGGACCTACATACAGACCTATATGACGTGTATGACCTTTTAACCTGTCTACTTGTAGATCTGTATGACCTGTATAAACTGTAGACTTGTAAACTTGTCAAACTGTAGATCTGTATGACCTATACACATGTATGATCTGCAGACCTGTAGATCTATATATGATATTATATCTGTATGACTTAACCTGTTGACCTGTAGATATGTATGACTTGTGTGACCTGTAGACCTGTAAACCTCCTCGACCTGTACATCTGTATGACCTGTAGACCTGTATGACCTGCAAACATATATGACCTGTAGACCTGTAAACCTGTCGACCTGTATATCTGTATGACCTGCAGACTTGTATGACCTGCATAACCTGTATGATATTTGTATACCTAAATACGACCTAAATACCTTTATGACTTGTATAGATTGTGGACCCATATCTGGAGACTTGTATGGTTGTATGACCTGTAGACCTACATATCTGTTGACTTGAATGATTTGTATGACCTGTAGAGCTGTATGATATCTGTAGATGACCTGTCGACCTCTATGATATCTGTAGACCTGAATGACCTGTATGGTATCTGTAGATGACCTGTAGACCTGTATGTAGACCCATATGACTTGTATGACCTGTAGTCATATATGACCTTTAGACCTGTATGACCTGTAGATCTGTATGACCTGTAGACTTGTATGACCTGTATGACCTGCAGACACAAATGACATGTATGACTTGTTAACATGCCGACCCGTAGATCTGTATGACCTGTAGACCTGTTTGACCTGCAGACCTGTAGTCCTGTAGACCTGTTGAAATGTTGAGCTGTATAACCTGTCGACATGTAAACCTGTCGACCTTTAGATCTGTGTGATCTGTAGAACTGTAAGACACGTATGACCTTTAGACCTTTAAACCTGTCGACCTTTGGAGCTGTATGACCTGTTGACCTATATGATATCATTTTTCTGTAGACATGTATGACCTATAGACATGTCTATCTTTAGACTTGTATGACCTGTATGTTATCTGTAGATGACCTGTAAACCTGAATGACCTGTAGACCTGTATAATATATGTAGACCTGTATACAGGTCATGCATGACCTGCATGACCTGCATGACCTGTATGACCTTTAGACCTGTAAACCTGTCCTCCTTTAGATCTGTGACTAGTAGACCTGTAGGACTTGCAGACCTGTAGACCTGTATGACCTTTAGACCTGTAAACCTGTAAACCTGTAAACCTGTAAACGTGTATATGTGAATCAAATGTAGACCTGTATGACCTGCAGACCTGTAGACATATCTGACCTGTATAACCATGTTGACCTGTTTGACTTGTAGACCTGTATGATATCTGGAGACCTGTATGACCTGCAGACCTGTAGACATATACGACCTGTATAACCTGTAGACCTGCATGATCTGTAGATATGCAAGAAATGTAGACCTTTCTGACTTGTATGACCTGTAAACCTGTAGACTTGTTAACCTGTCGACCTGTAGGTCTGAATGACCTGTAGACTTGTATGACCTGTCGACCTGTAGAACTTTATGACATGTATGACCTGTAGACCTATAAAACTGTTGACCTGTTGATCTGTACGACCTGTATGACCTGTAGACCTGTAAACCTATATGACATGATATATGTATGAGCCGTAGAGCTGCAGACTTGTAGACCTATATAATATGATAACTGTAGAGCTGTTTAACCTGTGCACCTATAAACCTGTCTACCTGTAGATCTGTATGAACTATAGCCCTATATGACCTATATGACTTGTAGGATATGTGTAGACCTGTAGACCTGTAAACCTGTCGACCTGTAGAGCTGTAAGATCTGGAAACTGTATGACCTACAGACCTGTAGAGCTGTAGATTAGAAAGACCTGTACACCTGAATTACCTCTATGAACTGCAGACCTATGTGACCTATTTGAACTGTTAACCTGCCGATCTGTAGATCTGTATGACCTGTATTACCTGTAGACCTGTAAACTTGCCAACCTGTAGATCTGTATAACTTGTAGACATATATGACCTCTAGACCCGCAGACCTTTATCTGTATATCTGTATGATCAGTAAACATGTGTGACCTGTAGACCTCTCAGATCTCTTGACCTGTAGACCTGTAAATATGTCTCCCTGTGGAGTTGTATAACATGTAGACCTATATGATATGATATGATATATCTTTAGAAATGTATGACCTGTAGACTTGTGTATCTGTATACATGTATGACCTGTATGTTATCTGTAGATGACTTGTAGACCTGTAAACCTCCTCGACCTGTATATTTGTATGACCTGTAGACCTTTATGACCTGCAAACATATGTGACCTGTATGATCTATCGACTTGTAAAACTGTCGTAGTGTAGGTCTGTATGACCTGTAGACTTGTATGACCTGCATACCTGTAGACATATATGATATATCTGTAGAGCTGTATGACCTGTAGACCTGTGAACCTGTCGAACTGTAGATCTTTGTGACCTTTAGACCTGTATGACCTGTATGACCTGTATGACCTGTATGACCTGTTAACCTGTTGACCTGTTGACCTGTTGACCTGTAGATATGTATCACCTGTTGACCTGAAGAAGTCTAAACCTGTTGACCTTTTAGATCTATATGACATGTATGACCTGTTGACCTGTAAACCTATATGATATGATATATGTATAAGCCGTAGACCTGTATAGATGTAGACCTATATAATATTATATCTGTAGAGCTGTATAACCTGTGCAGCTATAAACCTGTCAACCTGTAGATCTTTATGAACTGTAGCCCTATATATTACCTGTGTGGCGTGTTGACCTGTATGACCTTTAGACCTGTAAACCTGTCGACCTGCAGATCTGTTTGAATTGTAGACCTGTGTGACCTGCAGACCTATATACCTTTGTGAACTGTAGACCTGTATGACCTATATGACCTTTAGGATATCTGTTGACCTGTAGACATGTAAACCTGTCGACCTATAGAGCTGTATGATCTGTATAACTGTATGACCTGCAGACCTGTAGACCTAAATGATATGATATCTGTATGACTCGTAAACCTATATGAGCTGCAGACTTGTAGACCTCTAAACCTGTTGACCTGTAGATCTGTATGACCTGTAGACCTGAATGACCTCTATGACCTGCAGACCTATGTGACCTATTATAACTGTTAACCTGTCGATCTATTGATCTGTTTGACCTGTATTACCTGTAGACCTGTAAACTTGTCAACCTGTAGATCTGTATCACTTATAGACCTATCTGACCTGCAGATCTGCAGACCTATATCTGTATATCTGAATGATCAGAAAACATGTATGATCAGTAGACCTCTCAGATCTCTTGACCTGTAGACATGTAAATCTGTCGACATGTAGATTTGTATGACCGGTAGACCTGTATGACCTGTATGACCTGTTAACCTGTCGACCTATAGATTTGTATGACCCATAGACCTGTATAACCTTGATGACCTGTAGACTTGTATGACCGATGATATGATATCTGTATGATGTGTAGACGTTTAAACCTGTCAACCTGTAGATCTGTATGACCTGTATGACCTGTAGATCTGTAAATTTGTCGTAGACCTATATGATATGATATATCTTTAGAAATGTATGACCTGTAGACTTGTGTATCTGTAGACTTGTATGACCTTTATGTTATTTGTAGATGACCTGTAGACCTGTATGTCCTGTCGACTTGTATGTCATGTGTAGACATGTATGAATTGTATGACCTGCAGTCGTATCTGACCTGTAGACCTGTATGATATATGTAGACCTGTATGACTTGTAGGACCTACAGACCTATATGACCTGTATGACCTTTTAACTTGTCAACCTGTAGCTCTTTATGGCCTATAGACATGTATGACCTGCAGACCTGTAGACCTATATATGATATGACATCTGTAGACCTGTATGACTTGTAGACCTTTAAACCTCCTCGACCTGTACATCTGTATGACCTGTAGACAAGTCATACAGGTTAACAGGTTATACAGGTCATATATGTCGACAGGTCTGTTGGTCATACAGGTCAACATATATGAACTGTAGACCTGTAAACCTGTCGACCTTAAAATCTGTATGACCTGTATGACCTGTATGACCTGCTGACCTGTATACCTATATGACTTGAATGACCTGTAAACCTGTCAACCTGTAGATCTGTATCAACTGTAGACTTGTATGATCTGTATGACCTGCAGATTTATATGACTTGTATGACCTGTTAACCTGTCGACTTGTAGATCTGTATGACCTATTTGAATTGTACACCTGTAAATTTGTCGACCTGTAGATTTATATGACCTGCAGACCTGTAGACCAAAATGATATATCTGTAGACCTTTATGAATGTAGATCTGTAAACCTGTTGACATGTTAAGCTGTATGACCTGTAAACCTGTCGACCTGTAGAACTGTAGACCTGTTTGATATCTGTAGACCTGTATGACTTGTATGACTTGTAGTCTTATATGACATGTAGAGCTGTTGACCTGTAGATCTGTGTGACCTGTTGACCTGTATGACCTGTAGACGTATAAACCTATACGACCTGTATGAACTGTAGACCTGTAGATCTGTATGAACTTTAGACATGTATGACCTGAAGACCTATATGACCCATGTGATCTCTTGACCTGTAGACATGTAAACCTGTCAACCTATATATC
>CM076669.1:18013075-18029334 GCA_038496675.1 Rachycentron canadum | reverse complement strand
GATCTGTGTGAACTGTTGACCTGTATGACCTGTATGACCTGTATGACCTGTATGACTTGTAGACCTTTAAACCTGTCAACATGTAGATTTGTAAAACCTGTATGACCTCTTAAATTGTTGGCCTGTAGATCTGTATGACGTGTATGACCTGTAGACCTGTAGACCTTTAAACCTTTCGACCTGTAGATCCGTATCAACTTTAGACCTATATGACCTGTTAACCTGTATGACCTGTATAACCTGTAAACCTTTAAACCTTTCGACCTGTAGATCTGTATCAACTTTAGACATGTATGACCTGTAGACCTGTATGACCTGTATGACCTGTAGACTTATATGACCTGTATGGCCTGTATGGCCGTATGACCTGAAGACCTGTATACCTAAATTAAAAATAAAAAAGAGTTGAAGTCTTGAGAAGTACTGGACGTTGCTCTGGACGTACGTGGACTTACGGTGAGCGTATTACGTCACTTCCTGCTTGCGCCTGTTGCACTCTGTAGCTGTGTAGACTCTCTTAATCCTCTCTCTAGTTTTCTGTTAACTTAATCGCTTTAAGCACCACTACACACTAAGCGTAATATATTACTAAGCGTATTATATTACGCCTAGTTTTTATCACATAGGCCTGTAATAGAACCTGTTAACCCGTAATAGTTGTAATACTTGTACTTGCCATACTAGCATACCAGCTATGGCTGCTCTCTCTCTTTCCGCTTCTCCTTCCACTTCTCCCTCCCTCTCGTGCTCAGTGTGTCTGATGTTCAGTTACTCCTCTGCCTCCTTTAATGATAATGGTTCATGTAACAAGTGTAGTTTATTTGCAGTCCTGGAGGCGAGGCTCAGTATGCCAGAGTCCCGGCTCCGCACCATGGAAGCTAGTCCATTAGCTATAGTAGCTTCTCAGACCCCCTTAGCCAGTATGGAGCCACCTAGCCTAGCCACCGCTAGCAGTTCCCCCGCAGCTCCCGAGCAGCCAGGAAGCCAGTCCCGCTGGGTGACAGCACGAGGTCAACGGAAACATAGACCTAAAAAGCCCGTGTCTCACCACCAACCCCTCCACGTCTCCAACCGATTTTCCCCACTCAGCGACACACCCGCTGAGGACGAAACTCCACATGTTGGCCCTGTTGCTCACAGCGGCCCCGCCGTTGTGAAGCCAGCATTAGTCATTGGCGACTCCATCTCTTAGTCGTACACGGTCATTCCATCGCTGGATGTCTAGGTGGTGCTTAACAAACAACGTGGCTTATATAGACAACTGGAGCTCCTTCTGGGGAAAGCCTGGTCTGTTTAGGAGGGATGGCGTCCACCCTACTTTGGGTGGTGCATCCCTCTTATCTAGGAACATAGCACATTCTGTTAGCCATCCTAACCCCTGACAAACACCCGGAGTTCAGACCAGCAGGCAGAGCCGCAGTCTTACACGCCCCTCTGCAGGTGCCTTCGTGCTGTCACCCACCCAGTCCCCCTTCTGTCCCATAGAAACTGTGTCTGCCTTGAGGCTGTATAAGCCTAAACGGTTACATTAACCACCATGTGCCATGTGTCACTGGTAGAGGAGGAGGAGTGGCTGCAGTTTATCAGTCTAATCAGCTTATTAACTCTTGGCCTAATGTTTCATATTTGAAAGCCTTACTGTCAGCTTCTCTCACCCTGACTGGAAAGCAGAGGAACCACTTATACTTGCTGTTGTGTACCGTCCCCTTATTCTAAGTTCTTAGAAGAATTCCCAGACTTTCTGCCAAACTTAGCAATGGAATCAGACAAAGTCATTATAGTGGGTGACTTCAACATTCATGTGGACTTTGATGATGATTGTCTGGCTATTGCATTTAAGTCTCTCTTAGATTCAATTGGCTTCTCTCAGAGGGTAGATAAACCAACTCACTCCTTTAATCATCCTCGACTTAGTACTAACTAAGTACTACTATGGGATAGAAGCTGAGCACATTACAGTTTTCCCTCAAAACCCTGTCATCTCTGACCATTCTTTAATAACATTTGAATTTACCTTGACAAATTATGCTTTACTTGGGAAAAAGTCCCACTACAGTAGATGTTTATCTGATGTTGCTGTCTCTAGATTTAAAGAGCTCATTCCAGCAGAGCTTGCCGCCACACCTAGTAGCATTACAATGGGCAGCTATGCTGATCTTACTCCCTTGCAGGTAGATTATCTTGTAGATAGCACTGCAGCAGCACTCCTTGGGACGCTCGATGCCGTAGCCCCTCTGAAAAAGAAGGTTATCAACCACAAGACAATAGCTCCCTGGTACAGCCTGAACCTGCGCACCTTGAAGCAGAAGACCAGACGGCTGGAAAGGAAAATACATTCCAGCCAGCGTGAGGAAGACCATCAAGCTTGGAAGGATAGTTTATATAAAAAAGAACTTCATAAAACCAGAAGCATGTATTATTCATCTTTAATAGAAAAGAATAAAAACAACCCCAGGTTCCTTTTCAGCACTGTAGCCAGGCTGACCAAGAACCATAGTGCTGTTGAGCCATGCATCCCTCCGACCCTCAACAGCAATGAATTCCTAAATTTCTTTACTGAAAAGATTGTGAATATTAGAGCAAGGATTGCCAATGATGAACCACAGACTGTAGTGCCTATAGAAGCATCTCCCAGACTTAATGCATACCTTGAAAGCTTCACCCCCATTGACCTGTCAGACTTAACTTCTGCTATTACCTCCTCTAAATCAGCCACATGTCTACTCGATCCAGTCCCAACAAGACTGCTCAAGGATGTCTTCCCCTTAGTTAACACCTCCATACTGAACCAGATCAATCTTTCCTTAGTCACAGGTTATGTGCCACGGGCCTTTAAGGTGGCAGTTATTAATCCCTTACTTAAAAAGCCTTTAAAAAATCATACTTATCCGATAGGTTTCAGTTTGTTAGTGTTAACAATGACAATTCAGAGTACAGCAGAGTTACATATGGCGTACCACAGGGCTCAGTTTTAGGGCCAATTCTTTTCATTCTTTACATACTTCCATTAGGCGATATAATCCGGAAACACTCAATCGACTTCCACTGTTACGAAGATGATACCCAGCCCTACGTATCGATAGAACCAAATGATAAAAGCCGCCTCACCAATCTGCAAGACTGCCTAAAAGACATCAAATCCTGGATGTCCTCTAACTTCCTTCGACTAAACTCAGATAAAACAGAGGTCATTGTGTTTGGACCTAAACATCTCAGGGACACCTTCTCTTTGCAGACTGCTTATCTAGATGGCATCACCCTGAACTCTTGTATGACCGCAAGGAACCTTGGAGTAATATTTGACCAAGACCTTTCATTCAGCTCACACATTAAACACATGACTAGGACTTCCTTTTTTCACCTGCGCAGCATAGCCAAAATTAGGAATATCCTCTCTCAGAGTGATGCTGAGAAACTAGTCCATGCATTTATCACCTCACATAAATCTAAAGTCTGCAGTTCTCACAGGTGTGAGAACTGCAGACTTTAGATTTATGTGACCTGTAAACCTGTTGACTTGTAGACCAATATGAACTGTAGACATGTATGACCTGCAGACCTGTAGGCCTATATGATATGATATTGGTCGTCCTGTAGATTTGTATGACTTGTAGACCTGTATGACCTGCAGACTTGTAGACTTATATAACTTGTATGACCTGCAGACCTGTAGACATATCTGACCTGTTTTACATGTTGACTTGTATGACTTGTAGACCTGTAAGTTCTGTATTACTTAGTTGTATGGCCTGTGGACATGTAAACCTGTCTAACTGTAGATATCTATGACCTGTAGACCTACATGACCTGTGTGGCCTGTTGACCTGTATGACCTGTAGACCTGTAAACCTGTCGACCTGTAGATCTGTATGACTTGTGGACCTGTGTGAACTGTAGACCTGTATGACCTGTATGACCTGTTGGATATCTGTAGACCTGTAGACCCATAAACCTGTCAATCTGTCGATTTGTATGATCTGTATAACTGTATGACCTGCAGACCTATAGACTTCAAAACCTATTGACCTGTAGATCTGTATGACAGGTCATACAGGTTTATACAGGTCATATAATATACACATACATATCTGCAGGTCAGACAGGTTTACAAAAATCATATCATACAGGTCACACGTTTCTACAGGTCGACAGGTTTACAGGTCTACAGGTGATACAGCTCAACGTGTCGACAGGTTTACAGGTCTACAGGTCATAAAAATCCTCAGACATCATATCATTTTGGTCTACAGGTCTGCAGGTCATACAGGTCTACACATCAACAGGTTAACAGGTCTACAGGTCATAAAGGTCATAGAGCTCTAGAGAACGACAGGTTAACAGGTCATACAGGCTATACACATCTACAGGTCGACAGGTTTATAGGGCTACAGGTCATACAGGTCATAGAGATGTATAGGTTGACGGGTTTACAAGTGTACAGGTTTCCAGGTCATACATGTCAGAAAGGTCTACATTTCTTGCATGTCTACAGATCATTCAGGTCTACAGGTTAGACAAGTCAGATATGTCTACAGGTCTGGAGGTCATAAAGCTCTATATTTCATACATATATACATGTCGACAGTATTACAAGACTACAGATCATACAAATCTACAGGTAGACAGGTTAACAGTTCTACAGGTCATACACATCATGCAGATCTACAGGTTGAGAGGTCATACAGGTCATACAAATCTCAATGTTGAAAACTTTGTCCACAGGTCAACAGATCATACAAGTTATATACGTCTATAGGTCCACAGATCATACAATTCTACAGATCATACAGATCTCCATGTCAACTGGTTTACAGGTCATACAGGTCAACAGGCCACACAGGCCATATAAGGCTACAGGTCCTACAGATCGACAGGTTAAGAGTTAAAATAGGTCACTTTGTTCTGCAGGTCATAGAGGTCATAACGATCTACAGGTCGACAGGTCGACAGGTTATACAGCTCTACAGATATCATATTATCTAGCTCTACAAGTCTGTAGCTCATACGACTATACGGTCCATACAGATATATACATATACATATATACATATATATACCTATATGATATATGTATGACCGTAGAGTTTACAGGTATACAGGTCATACAGATCTGCAGGTCGACAGGTTAACAAGTCATACAGGTCATACAGATCTACAGGTCGACAAGTTTACAAGTCAACAGGTCATACAAGTCTACAGGTCATGCAGATCTAAAGGACGACATACAAGTCAGACAGGTGTAGACCAGTCTGACTTCTTGCATGTCTGCAGATCATGTAGGTCTATAGGTTATACAGGGCTCATATGTCTACAGGTCTGCAAGTCATACAGGTCTCCAGATATCATACAGGTCTACAGATTATACAGGTCTACAAATCATACAGGTCAACAGGTTATACAGGTCAGATATGTCCACAGGTCTGCAGGTCATACAGGTCTACATTTCATTCATATATACACGTCGACAAGTTTACAAGTCTATAGGTCATACAGGTCATATAAGTCTACAGGTCATACAGGTCTACAGGTCATACAGGTCTAAAGTTGATACAGATCTACAGGTCAAAAGGTTTAAAGGTCTTCAGGTTATACAGGTCATACAGGTCAACAGGTCATATAGGTCTAAAGTTGATACAGATCTACAGGTCGAAAGGTTTAAAGGTCTACAGGTTATACAGGTTTCCAGATCTACAGGTCGACAGGTTAACAGGTCAAACAGGTCATATTGGTCTGCAGGACATACAGGTCATACAGGTCAACAGGTCATATAGGTCTAAAGTTGATACAGATCTACGAAAGGTTTAAAGGTCTACAGGTCTACAGGTCATACACGTCATACAGATCTACAGGCCAACAATTTAAGAGGTCATACAGGTTTTACAAATCTACATGTTGACAGGTTTAAAGGTCTACAAGTCATACAGGTCATACAGGTCATTCAGATCGAAAGGTTAACAGGTCAAATAGGTCTCATAGGTCTGTAGGTCATACAAATCTGTAGATTTGTATGACCTACAGACCTACAGTTTAAGACCTAAACCTGTTGACCTGTAGGTCAACAGGTTTAGAGGTCTACAAGTCTGCAGCTCATATAGGTTTATGAGTCATACAGATATCATATCATTTAGGCAAGGCAAGGCAAGGCAATTTTATTTGTATAGCCCATTTTTACAAACAGTTTGTCTCAAAGCATATAGCATCATAACAACATCCTCTGCCCTTAGACCCTCACATTGACTGAGGAAAAACAAAAACCCTTTTAACAGGGAAAAAAAAGAGAAACCTCATGGTGAGCAACAGAGGAGGGATCCCTCACCCAGGACGGGCAGACGTGCAATAGATGTTGTATAACAGTCATTACCTGTATGACCTGTTAACCTGTCTACCTGTAGATCTGTATAAATTGTATGACCTGCATGACCTGTATGACTTGTAAACTTGTCAAACTGCAGATCTGTATGACCAATAGACATGTATGAACTGCAGACCTGTAGACCTGTTTGACCTGTTAACCTGTTAACCTTGCAGACCTGTAGACTTGTATGATTTGATTTATGTAGACCTCTACATAAATCAAATCATACAAGTCTACAGGTCTGCAAGTCATACAGGTCTACAGGTCGAAAGGTTTACAGGTCGACAGTTCATACAGCCTCACCTGTAGACCTGTATGATATGATTTTTGTAAACCTGTCTGACCTGCAGATATGTATGTGTATATTATATGACCTGTATAAACTGTTGACCTGTCTGACCTGTAGACCTGTATGATATGTAGACCTGTGTGACTGTAGACCTTTATGAGCTGTAAACATGTATGACTTGTAGACCTTTATGACCTATATGACCGGTAGGATATCTGTAGACCTGTGTGGCCTGTATGACCTGTAGACCTTTATATTTGAAGACTTGTATGACTTGTATACATGTATCACTTGTATGACCTGTAGTCTTATATGACCCGTAGACCTGTATATCTGTAAAATTGTATGACTTGTTTCAACTGTAGTCTTATATGACCTGTAGACCTGTATGACCTGTATGACCTGCAGACCTGTAAACCTGTCCTCCTTTAGATCTGTATGACTAGTAGACCTGTATGACTTGCAGACCTGTAAACCTGTCAACGTGTATATGTGAATCAAATGTAGACCTGTATGACCTGCAGACCTGTAGAAATATCTGACCTGTATATCCATGGTGACCTGTTTGACTTGTAGACCTGTATAATCTGTAGACCTGTATATCTGGAGACCTGTATGACCTGCAGACCTGTAGACATATACGACCTGTATAACCTGCATGATCTGTAGATATGCATGAAATGTAGACCTTTCTTACTTGTATGACCTGTAAAGCTGTAGACTTGTTAACCTGTCGACCTGTAGATCTGAATGACCTGAATGACCTTGTATGACCTGTCGACCTGTAGAACTTTATGACATGTATGACCTGTAGACCTATAAAACTGTTGACCTGTTGATCTGCATGACCTGTATGACCTGTTAACCTCCCAACCTGTATGACCTATAGACCTGTAAACCTATATAACATGATATATGTATGAGCCGTAGAGCTGCAGACTTGTAGACCTATATAATATAACTGTAGAGCTGTTTAGCCTGTGCTCCTATAAACCTGTCTACCTGTAGATCTGTATGAACTGTAGCCCTATATGACCTATATTACTTGTAGGATATGTGTAGACCTGTAGACCTGTAAACCTGTCGACCTGTAGAGCTGTAAGATCTGGAAACTGTATGACCTACAGACCTGTAGAGCTCTAAACCTGTCAAGCTGTAGATTAGAAAGACCTGTAGACCTGAATTACCTCTAAACTTGCCAACCTGTAGATCTGTATAACTTATAGACATATATGACCTGTAGACCTGCAGACCTTTATCTGTATATCTGTAAGATCAGTAAACATGTGTGATCACACATGTTCAAGAGATCTGAGAGGTCTACAGATCGTAGACCTCTCAGATCTCTTGACCTGTAGACATGTAAATCTGTCGACATGTAGATTTGTATGACCAATAGACCTGTATGACCTGTATGACATGCAGAACTATATGACCAGTATGACCTGCAGACCTGTAGACCTGTAGACCTTCATTACCTGTATGACTTGTAAACTTGTCAAACTGCAGATCTGTATGACCAATAGACATGTATGAACTGCAGACCTGTAGACCTATAGTTGTATGTTGTAGAGTTGTATGACCTGTAGACCTGTATTACCTGCAAACATATATGACATGTATGACCTGAATGACCTGTCGACCTGAAGATCTGTATGACCTGTGTCATACAGGTCAAACTTGTAAACCTCTCGACATGTAGATCTGTATGACCTGTAGACATGTATGACCTGTCGACCTGAAGATCTGTATGACCTTTAGACCTGTAAACCTGTCGACCTGTAGAGTTGTATGACCTGTATGACCTGTATGACCTGTAGACTTGTAAACTTGTCAAACTGCAGATCTGTATGACCAATAGACATGTATGACTTGTAGACCTGTAAACTTGTCAAACTGTAGAGTTGTATGACCTGCATACCTGTAGACATATATGATATGATATCTGTAGACCTGTATAACCTGTCGACCTGAAGATCTGGATGACCTGTAGACCTTTATGACCTGTATGACCTGTATGAGCTGTATGACCTGTATGACCTGTATGACCTGTATGACCTGTCGACCTATAGATATGTATGAGTTGTATGACCTGCAAACTTATGTAATCTGTATGACTTGTTAACCTGTCGACCTGTACATATGTATGACCTGTAGATTTGTATGAAATTTAATACCTGTTAACCTATTGACGTTTAGATATGTATGACCTGTAAACCTATCGACCTGTAGACTTGTATGACCTGCAGACTTTTAAACATATATAATATGATATCTGTTTGACCTGTAAACCTGTCAAACTGAAGAGTTTTATGACCTGTAGATTTGTATGAACGGCAGACCTGTAGACATATTTGATATGATATCTGTAGACCTGTATGACCTGTCGACCTGTAAACCTGTCGACTTGTAGATTTGCATGATTGTATGAAACATATGTGACCTGTATGATCTGTCGACTTGGAAAACTGTCGCGGTGTAAATCTGTATGACTTGTATGATATGATATCTGTAGAGCTGTATGACCTGTACACCTGTGAACCTGTCAAACTGTAGATCTGTGTGACCTTTAGACCTGATTGACCTGTATGACCTGTTAACCTGTTGACCTGTAGATATGTATCACCTGTTGACCTGTAGAAGTCTAAACCTGTTGACCTTTTAGATCTGTATAACATGTATGACCTGTTGACCTGTAAACCTATATGATATGATATATGTAGCGCTGCTAACCTGTGCAGCTATAAACCTGTCAACCTGTAGATCTTTATGACCTGTAGCCCTATATGACCTGTGTGGCTTCTTGACCTGTATGAACTTTAGACCTGTAAACCTGTCGACCTGCAAATCTGTTTGAATTGTAGACCTGTGTGACCTGCAGACCTATATACCTATGTGAACTGTAGACCTGTATGACCTATATGACCTGTAGGATATCTGTAGACCTGTAGACATGTAAACCTGTCGACCTGTAGAAATGTATAACTGTATGACCTTCAGACCTGTAGTACTCTAAACCTGTCCACTTGTAGATCTGTATGGCCTGTAGACCTGAATGACCTCTATGACCTGCAAACCTATGTGACCTATTATAACTGTTAACCTGTCGATGTATCGATCTGTATGACCTGAATTACCTGTAGGCCTGTAAACTTGTCAACCTGTAGATCTGTATGACTTATAGACCAATATGACCTGCAAACCTGCAGACGACTGTAGACCTGTAGACGTGTAAACCTGTCAACCTGTAGATCTGTATGACCTGTATGACCTGTAGATCTGTAAATTTGTCGTACACCTATATGATATGATACATCTTTAGAAATGTATGACCTGTAGACTTGTGTATCTGTAGACTTGTATGACCTTTATGTTATTTGTAGATGACCTGTAGACCTGTATGTCCTGTCGACTTGTATGTCATGTGTAGACATTTATGAATTTAATGACCTGCAGTCGTATCTGACCTGTAGAAACTGTGTGACCTGTAGACCTGTATGATATATGTAGACCTGTATGACTTGTAGGACCTACAGACCTATATGACCTGTATGACCTTTTAACTTGTCAACCTGTAGCTCTTTATGGCCTATAGACATGTATGACCTGCAGACCTGACATCTGTACATCTGTATGACCTGTAGACAAGTCATACAGTCATACAGGTTAACAGGTTATACAGGTCAACATATATGAACTGTAGACCTGTAAACCTGTCGACCTTAAGATCTGTATGACCTGTATGACCTGTATGACCTGCAGAACTGTATACCTATATGACTTGAATGACCTGTAAACCTGCCGACCTGTAGATCTCTATCAACTGTAGACTGGTAAAACCTGTATGACCTGCAGATTTATATGACTTGTATGACCTGTTAACCTGTCGACTTGTAGATCTGTATGATCTATTTGAATTGTACACTTGTAAACTTGTCGACCTGTAGATTTATATGACCTGTAGACCAAAATATCTGTAGACCTTTATGACCTGTAGATCTGTAAACCTGTCGACATGTTGAGCTGTATGACCTGTAAACCTGTCGACCTGTAGAACTGTAGACCCGTTTGATATCTGTAGACCTGTATGACTTGTAGTCTTATGTAGAGCTGTTGACCTGTAGATCTGTGTGACCTGTTGACCTGTATGACCTGTAGACGTATAAACCTATACGACCTGTATGAACTTCAGACCTGTAGATCTGTATGAACTTTAGACATGTATGACCTGAAGACCTATATGACCCGTGTGATCTCTTGACCTGTAGACATGTAAACCTATTGGTGTTGGACCTTTAGTCCTGTATCACCTGATGATCTGCGGAACTAAATGACCTATATTACCTGTACATGTAGACCTGTAAACCGTTCAACCTGTAGATCTGTGTAACCTGCAGACCTGCATGACCTGTATGACCTGTTAACCTGTAGACCTGTAGATCTGTAGATCTGTATGACCTGTATGACCTGTATGACCTGTATGACCTGTAGAGTTGTAAACCTATTGACCTGAAGATCTGTATGACCTGTCGACCTGTAAACCTGTCGACCTGTATAGATGGATGACCTGTAGACTTGTATGACCTGCAGACTTGTAGACAAAAATAATATATCTGTAGACCTGTATGACCTGTGGAACTGTGAACCTGACGACCTCTATGTCTGTATGACCTATTGACCTGGATGATGTGTATTTCCTATATCATCTTTATGACCTTTTAACCTGTCGACCTGTAGATCTCAGGGACACCTTTTCTTCGCAGATTGCTAATCTAGATGGCATCACCCTGAACTCAAGTATGACCGCAAAGAACCTTGGAGTAATATTTGACCAGGACCTTTCATTCAGCTCACACATTAAACACGTGACTAGGACTGCCTTTTTTCACCTGCACAGCATAGCCAAAATTAGGAATATCCTCTCTCAGAGTGTTGTTGAGAAACTAGTCCATGCATTTATCACCTCTAGGCTGGACTAATGTAACACTCTGTTGTCAGGATGTCCGAAAAACTCTCTAAAGAGTCTGCAGTAAGTCCAGAACGCTGCAGCAAGGATATTGACAGGAGTTAGTAAAAGAGAACACATCTCTCCCACTTTAGTTTCTCTCTATTGGCTCCCTGTAGGATATCGAGTAGACTTCAAAATCCTTCTGTTGACTTATAAAGCCCTTAATGACAAAGCTCCATCCTATTTGAAAGACCTCATAGTCTCTTATTATCCTACCAGAGCACTTCGATCCCAGGATGCAGGTCTGTTAGTGACTCCCAGTATCTTCAATAACAGACTGGGAGGTAGAGCCTTCAGTTATCGGGCTCCCTCACTATGGAACCAACTCTCTCCATGGGTCAGAGAGGCAGACACTCTCACTACATTTAAGACTAGGCTTAAAACCTTTCTCTACGACAGAGCGTTTAGTTAGGGCCGGTTCAGGTAGCTCTGAACCATTTTTATGCTGCTATAGGCTTAGTCTGCTGGGGCACACATCAGGTTACATGGCGCTCTCTCCTCTCCACCTCCACACTTTAAATTATTTTCATTATCTGCTGCACCTTGTAGTTTGGCCTTGGTGTCTTGCTCTCTCTCTATTTGTGTTTCCACAGATCCACTGAAGCTCATCTCTATACAACATCTATTGCACGTCTGCCCGTCCTGGGTGAGGGATCCCTCCCCTGTTGCTCACCATGAGGTTTCTCTTTTTTTTCCCTGTTAAAAGGGTTTTTTGTTTTGAGTTTTTCCTCAGTCGATGTGAGGGTCTAAGGGCAGAGGACGTCGTTATGATGCTATACTTTGAGCCAAACTGTTTGTAAAAATGGGCTTTACAAATAAAATTGCTTTGCCTTGCCTTGCCTTGCCTTGCCTTGCCTTGCCTTGCCTTGCCTTGCCTGGATCTGTATGACCTGTAGACCTGTAAACCTGTCGACCTGTATATCTGTATGACTTGCAGACCTGTAAACCTATCGACTTAACTTGTATGACCTACAGACTTTTAAACAAATATAATATGACATCTGTATGACTTGTAGACCTGTAAACCTGTTGACCTGTAGATCTGTATGACCTGCAGACCTGTATGACCTGTAGGATATCTATAAACCTCTATGAATCATAGACCTGTATGACTTGTATAACCGGTATGACTGTATGGCCTTAGGACTTATATCTGTAGACTTATATGACCTGAAGACATGTGTGATATCTGTAGACCCATATGACCTGTTGACTTGTACAATCTGCAGAACTGGAAATTTGTAGACCTAAATGACCTTTATGACCTGTAGACTTGTATGAGCTGTAGACATGTATGACCCGTAGACATATATGAGCTGTAAACATGTATGACCTGTAGATATATATGACTTGTAAGACATGTAAACCTGTCGACCTGTAGATCTGTATGACCTGTAGACCTGTATGAGGTGTATCACCAGTTAACCTGTCATCCTGTACATTTTTTTATGACCTGTAGACCTGTAGGATGTGTAGACCTGTATGATATCTGGAGATTTGTATGACCTGCAGACCTGTAGACACATATGGCCTGTATCACCTGTTGACCTGTATGACTTGTAGACTTGTATGATCTGTAGACATTTATGATGTGTAGAAGTATATGAGCTGTAAACATGTATGACCTGTAGACCCTATCTGACTTGTATGATCTGTAAACATGTCATACTGTCGATCTGTATGACTTGTAGGCTAATATTACCTGCAGAACAGTAGACCTGTCTGACACGTATGACCTGTTGACCTTCAGAAAAGTAGAACTATATGACATGTATATCCTGTTGACATGTATGACATGTAGACCTGTATGACTTGTATAACCTGTGAACCTCTCAACCTGTAGATCTGTATGACTTGTATACCTCTATGACTTGTATGACCTGTAGTCCTACATGACCTGGAGACTTGTATGACGTTGACCTGTAGACATGTTAACCTGTCGACTGTATGACTTGTATGACCTGTATGACCTGTAGTCCTATATGACATGTAGATCTGTATGACTTGTAGACCTGTATGACATGTATGACCTGCAGACTTAGATGACATGAATTACCTGTATACCTGTTGACCTGTAGATCTATATGACTTGTATGACCTGTAGACATGTAAACCTATCAACCTGTAGATCTGTATTACCTGTAGACCTATATGACCTGTTTAACCTGTTGACCTGTATAATCTGTAGACAGATATGAGCTATAGACATGTATGACCTAAAGACCTGTAGACCTATATGACATGTAGACTTGTAAACCTGTCGACTTGTAGATCTGCATGACCTGTAAACTTGTATGACATGCAGACCTCTAGACCTATATGACGTGTACAACATATTGACCTGTATGAGCTGTAGACTGGTATGATCCATAGACCTGTAGATATGTATGACCTGTAGACCTATATGACCTGTATAACCTGTATGACCTGTAGACATGTAAACCTGTCGACCAATAGATCTGTATGACTTGTGGACCTTTATGACCTCCAGAACTGTAGACCTATATGAAATGATAGCTCTATGACTTGTATGACCTGTAAATATGTAAACCCGTCAACCTGTAGATCTGTATGACCTTGAGACCTATATGACCTATCTGACCTGTATGACCTGTTGATCTATATGACCTGTAGACTTGTATATTTGTAGACATGTGGATCTATATGACTCATTTGACCTGTAAACCTGTCAACCTGTAGATCTGTATGACCTGTAGACTTGTATGACCTGTATGACCTGCAGACATATATGACTTGTATGACCTGTTAACCTTTCAACTTGTATATTTGTATGACCTGTATGAACTGTAGACCTGAGGACCTGGGGACCTGTCGACCTATCGTCATATATGACCTTCATACCTGTATGACTTGTTGACCTGTACACCTGTTAACCTGTTGACTTGTAGATCTGTATGGCCTGGATGACCTGTAGACCTGTAAACCTGTCGACCTGTAGGTCTGTATGACCTGCAGACCTATAGACCATAATGATATGATATGATGACCTTTATGACCTGTAGAACTCTGGAGATCTGTAGAAATGTATGACCTGCGGACCTGTAGAGTTATAACTTTAATGACCTGTTGACCTGCAGACCTCTAAAGTTGTCAACATTTGTATGACCTGTAGACTTGTAAAACTGTTGAGACGTGTATATATGTGTGAAATATAGACCTGTACGACCTGTAGACATATCTGACCTGTATAGACCTGAATGATCTGCAGACATGCAAGACCTTTTTGGATTGTAGACCTGTAAACCTGTCGTCCTTTAGATCTGCATGACTTGTATGACCTGTAGACTTGTAACAGGTTGACAGTTTTATAGGTCTACAGTACAGCCTTTCATTCTGTCGATCTGTATGACCTGCAGACCTGTAGACCTGTATGACATGATTTTTGTAAACCTGTCTGACCTGCAGACATGTATGTGTATATTATATGACCTGTATAAACTGTTGACCTGTATGACCTGTACCCTTTATGACTTGTAGATTTGTATGACTTGTGTAAGTTGTAAGACCTGGGAACCAGTCGACCTGTAGATCTGTAAGACTTGTAGACCTGTATGAGATGCAGACCTGTAGACTGATATGATATCTGTAGACCTGTATGATATCTGTAGACTCGTATGACTTGTATGAACTGTAGTCTTATATGACCTGTAGACCTGTATGACCTGTATGACCTGCAGAAGCAAATGACATATATGTTAACCTGCCGATCTATAGATCTGTATGACCTGAATGACCTCAAAACCTGTGAACCTATATGATATATCTGTAGACCTTTTTGACCTATAGACCTGTAAACCTGTCAACCTGTAGAGATGTATGACCTGTGGACTTATAACCTGCAGACTTGTAGACATATATAATATGATATTTTTAGACCTGTATGACATTTATGACCTGTTAACCTGTAGATATGTATGACCTGCAGACTTGTAGACATACATAATATGATATCTGTATGACCTGTGGACTTGTAAACCTGTCGACCCGTAGATTTGTTTGACTGTAGACCTACAGAGCTATATGAACTGTATGACCTGTAGACCTCTATGACCTGTAGACTTGTATATCTGTAGACCTGTGTGACACGTAGACGTGTATGACTTGTATGACATGTAAACCTGTATGACTTGTAGATCTATATGACTTGTAGATCTTTATGACTTGTATGACCTGTAAATTTTTATGCCCTATGGAGATATGAGCTGTAAACATGTCTTGCCGAGCAATGGTTTGGAACCCCAAACCCCCCCCCCCCGATTCGGTATTAATGTACAAATGTTGCTGAATTTTGGTTTTTGCATTTTTGCCCTTCGTGTCCAGCATTTTCATGTGGTCGGTGTGATTATGGAAGAAAATGCACGTGTCCAGAAATTCCACCTCCTAGTTGTAAGTTGTATTTTAACTTTATTTTTGAGTGATGGGATTCAGGATGATTAGAAAATTTTGAAATTCCTTACATGTGCCGCTCTACACGCCAAATATGACAATCAACTACAGTTACGTGTTAATATTCATGTATAATCAATCTTTTGCGAAAAATAAATAAATAAATAAAATAAAAGCCTTTACAGTCACAAATGTTTTTG
>CM076669.1:17967123-17996482 GCA_038496675.1 Rachycentron canadum | reverse complement strand
GTATAAGTTTCTTTTATTACATTTCTGCAGAAATGGAGATCAGTCGGTGCAACACAAACTGCTGCTCAGAACGATCCGATCTGACAAGAATTCCAGTGTCTGTTTCCTAAATGTGCTTTGTTAAGTCCGCCTCTTGGAGGTGTAACTAGGGCGTGACCCCACTCCTGATTGGCTCTCCTTTCTATATGTCAGGATTATATGATCACCTAAATCACATGCCTAGGGTCTGTCTGGATGTTTTCTCCTAGTATGAGGTAGTTTCTTTCTCCCTGGTACCAGCCCACTTCTTGTTATTCTATACTCCTTTCTGTCACTAATGTCTCTGCTTCTCGTCAAGTCGGATCCTCCTGTTTCGCACCAGGTACGAATGGTACGAATGTTCTGACTTTTATTACTCTGTTTTGCAGGCATGTGCAGTTAACAAAAACAGTGAAAAACAGTGTCTTCATATGAACTATACCCATGAGCGTGTGCCAGAGACGACTCCTGTATCAACTGCGGCTTATTACAATGGTGAGTTTTTCACAATACTTTGCGCTGGTTTGCTCGTTGGAGCTGATGTGTGTCGGGTCACACCGTTAAAAAATCTTTATATGAGTGATGTTTTGCTGTGCTGATGTTGGAAGTTATCCATTGTTCGAAATTTGCTCTAAATTTGGGGTTTTATTTGCGTTGTTGGCAATGCAAACAGGGGGAAATAGGAAACTAAGGAAATACAAAACTAAGGAAATAGGAAAACTGAAGTAAAATAGGCCTACAAGATAGTGATGAAGTAAATGAGATAGTGAAGAAACTGGAAAAGAATTGAAGTAATAAGAGTAGGAAAGCCTAATTAGTAACGTAAGTTCAGCTAAGGATAATATCATGCAAGTTTAGGTGGAGGGGCCCCCAACTACTTAAACAGTAAGATGTGTTTTAGCTACTGTGTAGAAAGTGGCTTTAAAATAATGGTAATTTGATCAAAGGAGAAAGAAAGAAGAAAGAACTCCTTGGCCCAGGGGGAATTTGGATATTTTGGGAAATTTTGGATAAAGAGAAATTAAAAGAAAAGTGGAATAAGTAAAAAATAGAAAGAGAGGATAAGAGTAAAAAAGAGAAGAGAAAAGGGAAGAAGTCTGAAAAGATGTGTCCAGTGGTTATCCGAGGACAGAATCTGGAGTATAAACCTTGGCAGAGTACAGATATGTCAGATATACAAGAGAAGTTATCCACTCTTCAAGACGGAGCATATCCTTGGATTTTAAAGTTGGAAGAGATTATGGTGGGAACACAGCTTGCTACAGCTGATATTAAGAGACTTTTGGCAAATATAATTGGGGTTTCAGCTATGGAAGAAATTTTACAGAAAGCTTGACTTAATCGATATGTGGGGACTGCTGTGAACGATTCAGAGCTGTTTTCTGCAAGTAGAGGTCGAGCGTGGAGAGCACTGAAAGACACATTTCCAACAAATGTACATCCTGATAATATTCTAATTGAGTCACTGGGACAGGAAGAAAACCCAAGGGCCTATGTGTCAAGAGCCCATCAAGTGTGGAGTAATGTCACAGGACATGACCCGGAAGCGAACAAAATGGAGCAGTCAATTTTGTGAGCCAAAATACAGAAAGGGCTGCCCCTACCATTTAGGAGTAAACTGGCAGAAGTGGTTGGGCTTGGAAGCATGGCAAAGGGCATTTATATGGATCATATAGCAAATCAAGTAGAGATATACAGGAAAAAGGAGCATGACCAGGAGGAGCAGGACCAACAGACTCTCAGAAAACTTAATCAAATACAACTGGTGGATAACAAGAAGAAGCAGGCTTTAGTTATACAGAGTCAGTCTGAACCAAATCCACAATCATTACAATTGCAGCCAAATCAGGTTCAGTTTCATCAGTGGTCCCCGTTGCAAACAGCCCACAGCCAACTTTTGGCCAACTACAGGTATGGAGAGGAAGAGGTTGAGGAAATGTAGGAAGAGGAGGAAATTTTAATCCAGACAGTCTCCAGAAGTATGTTATAATAGTGGACAGCATAACCATTTTGCCTGTGAATGCAACAGGCCAGCAGGAAATTTTTGTAAGGGCCGGAGCAAGATCTGACAATAGTGGTGAAAGTAAATGATCGACCATTGGAAGTGATGGCGGATAGTGGAGCTGCTTTCACCTGTATTCGGCCTGAAGATGCTATCCACCTCCCCATGTCTGGTCAATTGATACAGACAATCGGGTTTGAGGGAGTGAAAAAGCTGATTCCTCTCACAAAACCAATTGAGTTCTGCTATAAAAACCAGAAGACTACAATACCCATACTGGTATCGGAACACACACCTATTGCACTTTTGGGAAGAGATGCTTTGTGTAGACTGAATTGTACAATAAAGTATACGCCGGATGGTTGTCTGATGGAAGCGCCAAATGATATTGCTTGCCAATTATTGATGACAACAGATGTTGAAGCTTCTTCAGTATTTTGGATTGGAGATCTTAGTGCAGAGTTATTGGAACCTGTCAAATTGTGGGAGAAGTTCATTGTAGCAAACATGCCCGATGTAAACCTGTCAGAGTATCCACTTTATTGCACGCTCAAGTATTTCAAGAATGCTGCCCAATCAAATTCTGAGGATTGGTTGAGTGGTCAACCAAAGCAAGTTGAACTTGTGTTGTATAATTTTGGGACCACAGGGTGCAGCTATGAAGATAGACATAGATGATTATTTGAAAAAAAAAAAAAGTACGACATTGTATAGAGCGTGCCCTATGTAACTTTGATGGTGTCTGAAGAATATGAACAGAAGCACATAGGAGAAATGATGACAGAAGCAGAAGCAACTGGAGGAGTAAGGATCAGTGGTTTATCAAGATTTTGATCTCTGCTCAAGGTCAGGGACGACTGCAAGCTGTCCAGATGACGCGAGTCAATTTGCAGTGCTAAAATGGACACAGACGCTATGAGAGAGGAGATGTTGCAGCAAGTACCTAAATGTTTGTGGTCTCGGCATAGTACTGATATTGGTCTTGTGAAGTTAGCCCAACCAGTGAAAGTTGAACACAGACCAGGGACCAAACCTCCTTTTGAAAGCAGGTGTTTTGAAGATAACTCTGAATCCTCAAAGCAACACACTTTTTTTGCCTGTGAAGAAGCTGGATGATTCTTATCGTATGGTACATGATTTGAGCTTTGTAAATGAAGTGGTTGCATGATTTTTCAGCCCAAGTGCCAGATCGGCATACTTTTAGCGCAAATTCCCCCATATGCTACACATTTCACAGTGTTAGATTTATGCGGTGCATTTTTCAGTGTTCCACTTAGCATAGAAAGTCAGGGTTTATTTGGGTTCACATAAAACGGACAGTTCTATGAGTACACGAGATTGCCACAGGGATTGAAACATAGTCCTCATATTGTCAATAAAGTATTGAAAGACGATTTGGCAGGGATAGAACAGAAATAGTACGGTTCAATATGTGGATGACATTATCCTTTGTTCACTGGATGAGGAAACATGCCACAAAGACTCAATTAAATTGGTACAGATACAGATACTGGCAGAAAAGGGGCACAAGGCCTCTCAGAAGAAGTTGCAGTATTGTCAGGAGAAGGTAGTTTATTTGGGTCAGACAATAGGTGACATAGAAGCATTCCTGACATTTCTGTCATTTAGAGGCTATTCGAAAGGCTCCAAAGCCCAGAACAGTCAGAGAGATGATGACATTTCTCGGTATTGCTGGCTATTCTTCAGCATGGATAGAAGATTATGCTAATTTGACAGGGCCTTTGAGGGCTATGATTAAAGACACTGGGAATGCCCAACTCCATTGTAATCTTCTCTGGACACAGGATGGCCTTTTGGCAGGATGGCCTACCACTGTGTTACATAGCAATGGTGGGAGTTTCTTTAATGTAATCTGTCATGATGATGACAATTCTTACCCATCATAGTCTTAGAAATCTTTTGAACTATGGCATATGCACATTGACTATGCCTAGACTTGTTGACTATCATGAGCTTTTAGATGATACACTAGAAAGATGTGTCACGGTGAATCCATCTGAGAATTTGCCAAATGCAGAAGATGGTGAACCACATGATTGTGTTCAAGAAGCAGAGCCTCATCACTCAGTCCTGGACTCAGACCATACCCTCCTCTCTGTATGAGGAAGATGAGCCTCTTCACTCAGTCCTGGACTCAGACCACACCCTCCTCTCTGTATGAGGAAGATGAGCCTCTTCACTCAGTCCTGGACTCAGACCACGCCCTCCTCTCTATACAAAGAGGAGAAGATGCTCCACTTGGTCCTGGACTCAGTAAGAAGGACATAGAGCTGACAGGAAGGTGGGTGGATGTAATTGTACTTTACCTGAATGTATATGAAAGTGGTGGAAACAAGTATAATCATTTGATTAGATTCTAGTTTATTCAACAACATTTTTACTGCTTCTCATTTGTACAGAAGTGTTTTTGTTTATACACACACCGGTTTTGTTACAGGTCCTGATCATACGATTTGTGTGACTGGGCACTGCTCGGGCTGATCCAGGAACAGCGTCTGGAACATGTGGTTGTAGAAGGATGGGTGGTACAGGCAGGCCCGGGCACAGTCTGGGCTAAAGTTCACCTCCAGGATCTGAGGCTGCATGATTTGCTCACCTGAGCCAGAGTGAAGGTACATACACACGCACACACACACGCACACACACACACACACACACACACACACACACACACACACACGGATTAGACACAAGTGATGGTAGAACACAAATTGGTCTGACAGGTGTTAGTCCACAGGTGACAAGATTGTGTGTATTAATGTTATATACAGTCAACATGTCCATTGTATGTCCTGCTAGATCAAGGACCTTTGGTCACACTCCTATACTAATTAGACACCACCATTCACCTAATTTATACTGTAACTAGAGACATCATCTCCTGTATTAGATAAACAAGAAACATCTGAACAGCCATAACATTGTGACCACTGACAGGGGAAGGGAATAACACTGATTACCTGGTTACCATGGTTACCTGTCAGTGGTGGATATATCAAGCAGCAGCTGAACATTTAATCCTGAAGTTAATGTGTTGAAGCAGGAAAAATGGTCAAGTGTGAGGATGTGAGGGACTTTGACCTTTACCAAACTGTGATGAGACGACTGGGTCAGAGCATCTTCAACACTGCAGCTCTGTGGGATGTTCCTGGGCTGCAGTGGTCAGGACCTACCAGAAGTGGTCCAAGGAAGGAAAACCACTGGACCACAGACAGGGTCAGGGGTCAAGGCTCATTGATGGTGGTGGGGAGTGACGGCTGGACCGTGTGGTCTGATCTAACAGAAGAGCTACTGCCCCCCCCTTCATGGAAACAGTCTTCCCTAATGGCAGTGGCCTCCTTCAGCAGGATAATGCTCCCTGTCACTGCAACAATGGTTCAGGAGGTTTGAGGAACAACAACCAGTTCAAGGTGTTTAAGTAGCCCAAAAACTACATTAAACATGAAATTAGTGTATGTGCAAAAGTTAGTGAACCCCCAGCTGCATTGGTTAAGTCAAGCAGGTAACAGACTCAGGTGAAACACATTTGGGTGCTGAATTAATCATTTAAGCAGACCAATGAAATGAGACATCCTTGGGAAAGGGTTTGGCCCCAGCACTAATTAAAAGAGAGAGGAAACCAACCAACCAACCAATAAGCAGACACGAGAGACTAGTTAGTGGTTACAGAAGACGTTTGGTTGAAGTAATGGCTGCAAAAGGAGGAGCCACAAGCTACTAATACAAGGGTTCACATACTTGCATACATGTTAAATTTTCAGTTTTTGTAAAATAAACCACCTTTGTTGAATTAAATAATGAAAATATATCTCTTTTTGTTTGTGTCCATTATCTGGAAGGTGTGCTTTACAAATTGGGATTTGGATGTATGTGTAATGAGGTTATTTTAATGTCTTTTACAAAAACAGTGACCGTGTCTAGAGGGTTCACAAACTTTCAAGCAGCACTGTATTTGTGAGACGTTCGATGTATATAAGCCAAAAAGGTCAGTAAGATCTGCAGGACCTGGTCAGTTAGTAAGTTAGTTAGTTAAGCATACTGAATGACCTCTGTATGTGTAATAATGTGCTATACAAATAAACTTGCCTTGCCTATTGGTGAAATTGATATTCACCTAAAAAAGGTCTGTGACCTTCTGTGTAAATCCCTTGTAGTGATTATTGACACTTTTGGTTTCATTCAGTTTGTGACTGAACCAATGCTGGACAAGATTATTTCCTGTGGGATAGACGTATCTACCACAAACATGTTGGGTTAAAGTCATCTGTTGGCTGCAGAGCCTTTTCCTATCGGGCCCTCTGATATCCTGACTCTATTCAGGTCTTTTAACTAACTTTTATTTTTTTTAAATATATAAAAGGTACATTTTAGTTCACTCCACATAGCTCCTTGTATAACTTTGTGGTACCCATTACCACCCCACCAATGGTTGTGGGGAAGCTCAGTCTCAATAAATCAGTCAAACCCAGTAAAGTCAGTCTAGCCTGGGTCGTCCTGATGAGGTCACTGTAAACTTCCTGAAATCACTGCAACTCTCTAATTGATTTTTTCCTTGAGCACATGAGCACCCAGTCTCTCAGTCACATGAGCACCCAGCCTCTCTGAGGAAACAGATGGTTGTGGTAAAGAGGCGAGGCCTGACTGAGGTCACCCACATGTGGTCACTTCGCTGATGAGGTTTGATGCTGTGACTCCTCCCACAGTAAGAGAAACTGTAGGGTAGGAACATGGCAGTGGCATGCTCTCTACCAGGTCACAGTAAAGGAGAGATATTTATTAGTCTTCACTGGACCCCAGGACAATTACACCTGATCCAAATTGTGGCCAACCTGACCAGATCCAACCATGGTCACGAGTCAGATCTCGGATACTGAACGGACTAGATCAGTGAAGACCACTAGGATGGTGGGATGAATCAACCCCTCCTCCGCAGCTTCATTACTTTTAGACCAGCGCCCTGGCAGATTCTAGCCAGAGTGAAATTTGTTGGACCAGAATTAGTTTTATGGTTGTTGAAATGGTTGACTAATATCTTCTGGTCTTGAAAGGTCACCAGGGTTTATTGTTCAAATTTGTGGGCATTTGTGGGCTTAATGACAGAAAGTCTAAGGAGAAGTGAAACATCCAGCGAAAACCCGCAGCACCTTAGAGTCCCAGGGACAGATTGACCTCATGAAATCAAAAGTCAAGGACAATCCTCAACATCTCCTGGGTCACACATGAGATCATGTCTAGATTTAGGTGATGTATTCAGATCAGAACAAGTGCTCACCATTTTCCCCAGTGCTCCACTTCAGCATGAGGTCTACGGCATATATGGCCCGGGACGATGGATAGGGACAGACACCATATGGAGCAGGTCGAGATGAGGCTGCGTGGAACAACTCCCCGAACGCTTTAAACAACTTCTCCTATAGGAACCAAGGACAGGAAGTAAGAAGTAATAAAGGGCAGGAATATAAATTTAGACCTGGTTTACAGTCTGGAGGCTCTGGACAGAATGTGGGGACACTGGACCAGAAGAAACATGTTTACTTACTTCCACCTCCTTCCATGGATGTTGAGGGTACTGCTCCTCAAACATGGGGATGAACTCATCATAGTGAACCTAGAGACAGAAACTTACTCTTACTCTTACTCTGCCTTTAACTATTCAATCATTGATGATGACCAGGAACAGGGTGAGGAAGAGGACGACACAAGAGTCAGACACCTTGAGACTTCTTAGGACACATTAAAAGTTACAGTTAGTATGTTGAGGCATAGACAGCTTACCTGCTTCAGCTCTATACCCTCTGCGTAGTTCATGACGGTGAAGTGCTTCTGATAATCATCGAAATGGTTCAGGGAGAAAGGTCTGGACATAAACACAGGAACCAGGTCTGAGTGAGAGGGCTGTGTGAGTAATGACCTTTAATCACAGACATAAACCCGAAGGCTGTAATTGGTTAGCTTTGTTTAGACTAACATATTATAAGATATGTTCAACAAGGATTAAAATATCAAATGAAAATAACACTGTCAAACTAAAATTCTGTGCAACAGAAAGTCAATGATTATATTCTGAATGTATTTTCACACCAAATACAGCATCTGTTAGATTTAAAATCGGTATACAGAGCATACCTTAGGCTATGGATTTTAATGCCACACATTCGACTTGGACTAGGCATAATTGTACCTGACCTTTTCGATCAGATCTCAAGATAGAAATTGCACTAAACCACAATCTCCCATTCCTGTTCATCCTTTGACTAATGTAAGCTGTTGTCTTAATTTTAATGCAATAGTTGTTTTTTACATAGTAAAAATGTCATTAATCTTAATTAATCAATTAATCTAGTGAGTTGAGACTTTTACCAGAACATCTTCATCTAGCTTATGACAACCTTGACTATAGTTATGTCCAGAGCATAAGGAAAACTCACAAAAGATCTGTTAAGATCCTATTTGGCATATCTAATTCCTTCAATTATACAAACTAACTCAAATGAGCTTGTTCCACTCCATGTGCATCACAAGTGTGACATTTCTCTAGGTTCAATGGTAATGAGCATATTAATTCCAGCATATGGTGCATACAGGAGTCAAGAAGATATAGTTGTACTCTCAACAGTACTAGAAAGACACTTGAATAAAACTTCAATAGCCATATCTGCTGTGCAAACTGAAGTGACTGACATTAGACACATGGTGTTTCAAAATAGAATGGCACTGGACCTAATTTTGGCCTCGCAAGGGGGTGTTTGTAAAGTTATTGTTATGGAATGTTTCACTTACATTTCAGATGCCTATGCAGAATAAGACATTAAAGAACTGCATGAAGACTGGCTGGAATCCATTTGGGGGAACGTAGACCTGGGCAAGATCCTGGGGAGTTTCCCTTCTCAAAGGATTGGTATGGATAATAGGTAGCATAATTATGAGTGTGGTAATTATTATCCTAATCAGAATCATTTTCAAGGTTTGTGTTAAAAGTTTTGACAAAACAGATTCCTTTGTCAAATACATCAAAGACGACCTGATAGATGCTTATCAGGGGAGAGACACTGCACTCAAATCTGTCAACAACACACTGATACAGGAGGCTAAGACACTTTAGGCAAACACAGGGCCATCATCACCTCACAGAGCCTACACTGCACGTCTCATATCTCTTTTGGGGCAGACAGTCATTTGGGGGGAAATGGTACAGGGAGGGTCATGATAAACACACTCTTAAGCTTGACTGGTTGTACTGGACTAATGATCAGTGTGCTGTGTCAGTGACTCTGTTCAGCATACCACACTCCTATCCCCATGTTTTCACTTGGTCAAAACAAGAGGTGGGAGAATTTGGAATCTGGTTTTCTGCTGTAGTGACCACAATATAGACTATTGAGCTCATTCCAGACACTGAGGTAAAAAACTGGATCTTCCAAACTCACTCTGCTCATTACTATGTTGTCCACATAGTGAAAAGCACATCACAGAAAGGGTTCTGGAATGGCTAAAAGAAGTTGGGGGCTTCTTTCCCTAGTGGAAAAATGTAAACAATGCCTTTAAAATTGACCGGCTGGCAGAAATGGCTCTGGTGTCATCCAGATTTTCTGCCCTCTCTGAGAATAACCCTTCTTACAAGTCCCTGGACTCGATCCCACCATTTGAGTTTGAATATGATGAAGCGGCTTGAATCAAAAATGTGTTATACTTTGACATTTCATACGAAAAAACTAAGAAGAATCAACTTTGGTTTTTGTGTTAATTCTCATGTATGACAATAATGACTCAGTCAATTATTAAAAAAAAAAACAAAAAAAACTGATAGTATAACAAAGGTTGATTTTGTATAGCGATTTGACATAACTATGGTTGATTCACTTTTACTATTTTATTAATTTATTAGTGATGATGGTCAATGATTAATGTTGTTTTGTAAGCATAAAATGCTTAAAGGGGGGAAATGTAATGGAAATTCTCATGAGTAAGCATGATTTATGACATACTATGTACAATGACACATCACGTCAGCAGACAGGCAGATTGTGAGACCCCACTCGGCAAATCACCAGAGAGAGCCTCACTTTCTGTCTGTGTTCCATGTGCATCTGTGCGTCATAGATTTCAAGGGCCCCTCAACCGATAAGGAGGCCCAAAAGCATGGTGTGCGAATTCTTAAGATGATGTTTTGTCTACATACAATAGTTTGCAAAAGTATTCATACCCCTTGAACTTTTCCACATTTTTACACATTACAACCACAAACAGTCAACTTAGTAAATATCTTAAACTCAGTTGTTGTCCTGTTGCGTGGTAAAAGTAGAGACTGCAGATCCAATAAGTTCAAAAGTCACAGCTGGTGATATTAATCAATATATTCACTCACCAAAGTCCTTGAGAAGTGGGCCCAGATTAATGAGGAACGTTAAATATGAAACTGTGTCTATGGTACATTTGAAACAATCCATTGCAAAACCACAACAAGGAGGAGGCTAGTCTGTTCCAGAAGTGCTGTTAATATTGTATGTGTGTTTGTGTTTGTGTTGTACCTGTTAGCAAAGCGCAGCCAGAAGACATTGTAGGCATAAAGACGCAGAGGCTGTACAGAGCGCAGCATCAGCATGTAGCGAATGTCAAACTTAACCATCCCCACCTCCTCCCTGCTGAACAGCACCGGATCCTCCAAGTATTTACACACCACCTGGAAACAGAGCTAAAAGCTACTACACAGTAACACTGGCTACACAAAAGGGAGTTACTCACAGGCTGTAATACAACACTGATATCAAATATTTTCTGTGTAAAAACATGTAGCATGGTTTGGTAGGAGCAGGTTTGTGGTGTCCTACACCTTTTGCCCCTCAGTCAGAGTCAGGATTAATGAAAACCAACAGGACAAAGTCCAGACTCCCGCTCTGAGACTCATGAGGGAATTGTAATAAGGGATAGTAGCTCATAAAACAAGAAAAGACAAAAGCAGACATTATCCTTATAGATAAAAACATTGTAAACCATAATAGAAAACTTTAAAACAAAGTTGTGTTGTTCTAGAGCTGATTTGAAGTTTCTCTCTTTATCTGATCTGAGTTCTGCTCATTTTTTGGAGCAGTAATGATGAAAAATCAGCTCCAAAGCCTCTAATGCTCTAAATATCTTATTGTCCATGTCTCTCTGTCTTTATTCTGTCACTACAATAAACTCAGAGCAACTTCTCCTCACTCTGAGATCAGAAAAATACAGGATTGATCCCATTGACTTTGGCTACAAGCAGCTGACAGCTAGGCCTCTGAAGGAGACATGTTTGTCAAACAAACAAATCAGCGCTCATTAGAAAGAGCTGATTCTCTAGTTTAGGGAGAAAACTAGCTCAATGCATTAGAGCAATAATGCTCTAAAAACATTTTTTGGAGGAGTATATGCTTCTGAAATATGGGGTATAAGGTGATTCCTGCCAGGGGCAGAAACTGAATAAAGACTAACAACAGGGCATCACGACAAACAGGACTTCAACAGAACTTTAGCCTGGTAAGTGCATATCTTTAACTTAGGTCTTACCTTGTCTGATTCTAACAAAATCTGGACTGCAATTTTTAAAACTGCGAGAATGACTAATGGCTGAAATGTGATAAATTATGCTGTTTATTTGATAATGTAGTTGTAAAACAGGTTGTGTGGTCATGAAGACGATAAATTAACGGGGGCCACTTGAAGTTTAAACTATAGGGTATAGGGTGTAGAAGACCTGTCTGTGTTCAGTGAGAAACGTAAAGGCTCTGTTTGATTTCTGATCACAGAAGCCTGGGCGTTAAAAGTTGTCTAACAGAATGAAACACTTTTGAGTTTTCATTGTGAGCCTTCAAACTATCAGCACTGTAGTGAGAAGATGTGGAGCCCATGATGCAGCTGAAATGTTATTGAATTTCTGCATATTTGAAATGTTGAATTTTATGTATGTTAGATGTTAATTAAAAAAATATAAAGTTAATAATCTGTCCAAAGCAAAAAGTATGGATGAATCTATGGTTGATTGATTGAGTCACCAAGAATTAGGAACAGTAGTGAAATCAAATTTAAAATGAACAGTAAACCTGCCTTTGATAGGCATGTCGCAAATACCAACACACACATTAATAACAGACACCACAGCACATTGTTTTCTCTGGTTTGCTGGTGCCAGCTGCTATGTTTGGTATTCAGAAAGGGTGGAGGTATGTGTTTCTTTTCCTTTTGAGACAAATGTCTTTTTGCTCTTTGAAAGAAAGATGAAAGATGAAAGAATGTGTGGTGAGATGTGGCCAACCAGAGATGCAGAGTGAGTGTTTGTGAGGAGAGTGTCTCAAATGAGCTGAGAGCTGTGACTGGACAGATATCTTACTGTGTGGCAGCTCATCATTTGCCTATAGTGGAAACTGAGCTGTAGCATGGACCACAGAATGCAAGTGGATTTGGTAAAGCCTATCAACACTAACAACATTGACAACATCTTCCATACTTGTTTGCAAATAGAGCAGGGAAGTGAGATCCAATCCCACATAGGGGGAGGTGGGGGTGGGCACCCAGCGAGGCAGTGTAGGATATGTGGCAAATAATGAATGTGACCCACTCTGCTATTAGGGCAGTTAGTGCTCCCTTATGCTACAACATTAAGGCCTTCAGGCCTTGAATGGGCAACAGCAACTGTCTCTTCTCTTCTCTAAACTCTGAGGAGATATGAATCTACTGAAGGTAAAACACTGCACTCACACAATGGTGTCTGTTATGTGTGTTGGTACCTTCGGTGTACTCTCTCTCTGCCTGATTATGTAGTCAAGGCTGTTGGTGATGTGTGTGTCCAATCCACGGGCCAGGTTCCAGGGCTTACAGATCCAGTGGTTGTCTTCTCCGCTGAAACATACACACCCACACATTAGCCTTGTGGCCTGTCTATGTCTCATATCATGGTATTGTACAGCATTCAAATTCAGGAAAAGAAGTCCCAACCGTTGTTGTCTCAGATGATAGTGCTTGATGAACTGGGGCAGCTCGGTCTGGAGGTTGAAGGTCTCTGGTAGCCAATCAGGTGTGGAGCCACCTCTCACTCTGCGAGCCACAGCAGCCAGGCAGTCTTTCACAGTGATAATGCCCTCACAGGGAAACTGGTTCAGCATCACGTGAGGCCGCTCCTCACTCAGTTTCCTGACAGAGAGATTGTTCTTGATACACCTAAACATCTGTGATATTGGTTTTTGTTCACAACACATGACAAAATAGAACCTGCTGTTCTGAAAATGTAACCTAGAAACTGGTTTAAAAGACACACACTGAGCTTGTAGTGTCTAACAAAGACTAGACTACTATGATGTTTGATGGGGGTGGATTAAGAGATGTTGGATGATCACTAAACTGGCAAATTTCAGGGCTTGTTACTAGTTCTTTAAGACTGCGAGCTATAACATGGACTGTTATCTAAAACTATAGTCATAGAATCTAATAATCATGTATTTCATTCCACCCCCCCTTAGAGGAGGACAGCTTCATTTAATTGTTTGTTCTTTCATGGACTGGTTTATTAAAAATAATCTGCCTTCATGAAGTAGATTTTTCTAGTCTAGTGATGAGATGTTACAATGTGAAATGTCAGGTTTGAATTTTAAAACTGGGAGTTTCACTGCCTATGTAACTGGTGGTAATATGATTGTCATATTAACAACCATACATTTTATCACAGCACACAAAGCTCATCTGTCTACTGCTCACTAATAAACTTCTAGAACAAAACTGGTGTGGTTTCACTTTACCAATATAATCATTATTCACAGCACTTAGAACAATAACATGAATGATCCCAGATATGTAGATCTGTAGGTTCGTACTTCATTGTGCAAAATGAAAAGAGATTAACTACTTAACTAATACTTTTTCTTCTTTCTTCATAGTGCCACAACTCACCTAGACTTTTTGCCACTGGTTAGATATGATTAAACAATGTCTAATGTCTGGGAATTGGTGTGAATTCAGAGAAGTCAGGAGATCACAAACTCCAGGAATCTCAGTCTTGCCAGGTCAGTTTGATGCAATGAGCTCATAAGACATGAATATATAGATGCAGGCTCATTCACACAGATCGTGGACTTGACTGTGTTGCAGATGCTAACTTAAGCTTGTGCCAACACACAACTTCACCAACACACTGTGCGGTGTGTGTACACAATGTGTGTGTTACTTAGTTTCTGACCTGTAGTCTTTGATGTGATCACAGACCCAGATGATGTCAGCCTCCTCCTCTTTTTCAGTCAGCTGGAACTGAGGGTGAGTAAGGTTGTTTGTCACTTGTAACATTTGAGAGTAAACCCTAGAAACAAGGCACAGAAAACAACAACAAGACAACAGTTACAACAAGAAAAAAGAACACAGCAAAACTCTCATTGTATGTGGGTTACTCTCTACATTCATTTGCTTTCTATAAACTTTCATCAGGGAATTTCACTCTGATCAAACTTCCTTTACAGGAGACACTCCTCTAAATTATTTGAGTATCTCAGTAGATAATAAAAATGTAGCCGTGCTGGCTCCCTCTGTAGAGATGAGGCTGTCAGCTGTTAGGGTTAGAATAAAGGTTAAGGATCTTTTAGTAGGAAAATACAACACAGCACATAAGCACATTCCTTGTACCTGGTAGTCTTCTAATTCTATTCATGTCATGTTCAGATAACTTTGTCTATGAATGTATTTTTGTATCTGCTCTTTATTTGGCTCAAAACCAAGTAAGGTAAGCCTGTCAGGAGTAGTGAAATATGTCTAAGCACCTGTGTTGTACTGGAGTGTATAAAATCAAACTGCAATAAGGCAGCGATGTGCTCTTGGTGAGGAACATTGCTTGTTGCTGGCCAAGAAGTCCACTTGCAAGTATTTGAATAAACCTTAAGGACTGCTCTCTCTGTGTTATAGAATCCTCTGTTTTCCAGAACCTCCCATGACAGATCCAATATGAAGCTTCAGCTTGGACCAAGCTATTCAACACGATTTTATCTTCCTTCTGTACTGTAAGGACTGGAGCGGGAACATTTCCCCACTCAGGCTTGGACGCCTGATGAGAACAGACTAAATACCACTGTACAGATCCCTGTAGGATCTCTTTATGGAGAGTCATGCAGCAATATGTATATGCAAGAAACAGGAGGAGAGATGTCCTCAGAGGGCATTGACTTGTCCTGAGACTATATAAACTGATGGCTTTTCACTTCTCTCCGGCTGCTATGGAGACTAACCCAGCTCTCTCTATGGTTGGGACAAAGAATGATTAGACTTGGTGACTGAGACGGACAGACAGACAGACATACAGACAGACAGGGCTGTGAGGCTGCCTCAGTGTTTTGTACAGTGACTGTTTCTCATGCTGCTTCTGAGTTGAGGCTTACTTGAAGATTTTGTCCTGAGGCACAGTGAAGGTCTGGATCTCCACAGGAAGCTGCTCCTTGTTCTTCTTTGCAATGGTCTGCAGAGACACAATGATGTTTTCACTGATTCAGTCATCAATTTATTACATCACATTAATAACTGGTTTCATTACCAACTATATCTGTGCAATCAGTGCAGGTAGAGTACGTGATTGCCCAGGCTCTTGGAAGTGTTTTGGAAGTCGTGAGGGAATTTTTACAGAGGATGAGTGCTGGGTTTTTCACCTTCACTTGCACTGATTGTTAGCTGGGGGTCCGGCGACCCCCGTAGGGGGGATTATATGGTATATTGAATGTATATACATTACAGTATAATGTACTGTAATTAAGAGTGTGAGGACTTTGTGAGAATATGCATGCGGTCAGGTAAGGATATCAGGAAATGCGGGGCTGACGGTACAATAACAGGATGGTGTGAGTCCTGGTAAAAGTAAAAAACAAGAAACCTGGGAGACCCCACCTTGGATTTTGGAAAGGACATCAGAAACTGATATTTCTCCCTTGATTTATTAGCTCAGTAAATGTTTTCCTAATGAGTTTATGGTCTCAGTCTCTAGTTTCAAGTCTTCAATACAACATGATGTTCATTTTTTAAATGATTGTCCATTTAGAGGAAAATAGACCATAAAGCAGGGGATTAATTAGGGGCATGGCTACAATGTGATTGACAGACTGTACCACACTGAGCAACCTGCCTGCAGGTCAGATCCACCCCTCACTCCTCCTCAGCTCCACCTTCTCCTCCAAATATGGTTTCTTATGAGATGACAGACAGACAAATTAAAATCTGCAGGCTTCAAAACGTAAGTTCACAAACCAATGTGTGATGTCACGTGGATCACTATAGTCCAATGTAATGTTTGTTCTGGATTTGAAGAAACTCCCTGAAGATGTTCCTGAGACCTGAAAACATGAACCCTGCAGCTCTGACTGTCTCTGAGGAGGAGACATAGAATATAACAAGAATATAAAGAGAAGAGCAGAGGACAGATGCTGCACATCTGCACAAACTGTTCGTCTGGATGGTCTAGAATAAGCCCATCACTGCCTCAGTTCTCATTAGCCATTGCAGGTTGTAATATACAGACACTAATGGGCTGATTAACTGGTGAGAGGAGACTGTGCTGGAGACCAAGGCTGTCTGTATGAAGGAGATGGGGTCACAAGTTAACTCTGAAGTTATTTTTTCAGAATTTTGCTTTTATTACAGTGACAGTGAAAGATAGGAAGGTAGGGAGAAAGAAAGGAGGACACGGAGCCATGGGCTCAACTCTAACGCAGACTGCTGCAGTTAGGACTGAGCCTTTACAGTATGTGTTCTACAAGGCGAGGTACTGGAGTGCCTCCATTTTTGACAAATGAACTAGCCCCTACCTGTGAGGTGATTTGGTGTGTGTGTGTGTCCTCACCTCATAGTACGAGTCCAGAGGTTCAGAGGTGGCACTGCTGACCGCTTCTAGATTAGCAGGTATCCATGGTAACAGGCGACACTTTCTCACCAGGGGGTCGGTCTCTCCATATGTATAATCACGGGTTACTTCATCTATGGAGATAATGATCAGACGTGTGGATGTGTCTCCTCACTCTCTGACTCTCTGACTCTGTCTCTGAGCTCAAAAATGCTTCACACACTGTTTCACACAGCTGCTCACTAACAGCAGGACACTGCACTTTTGTTTGACTATTTTCAATGGTGGATGAATTCACATGCTGCTGCAGTGAGGATTTATGGCAGCAGGACAGTGTGTGTGATACTGAGTCAAACTAAACTACAGTGTGTGTGGTTGATAGTGATGAAGCAGCATCTGCCCCAGAGCCCCCCTGTTTTGTGTGGTTGTGCTGTTACCTCCTTCCTGCAGGTCCTGCAGAGGCCAAAGTACGGTGTAGGCCAGGTTGCTGTCTGTATAGAAGAAGGGAGTCATGCCACAAGAGGGCTGGTCAGAGTGCTGCACCTGGGAGCCAAACTCATCCATGATGTACCACACAGGGAGCGTCTCCTCTGCTAACTGAAATACACACACAGTTAAAGACCATCTGATGAAGATCCAGTGTTTAACCTTGTGAGTGATGTTTTTATATAACCCAGACATATGATGAGTATTTCCACCTTGAACTGCAGTGGACAAATGACAGTCTCATAAAAACACATTCCTACAGTCAGTGATTCATATCACAAACCTGAGGAACCAATCCTGTCAACTTGTGGGGATGGGGGGTGGGGCTAAATAAACCTGAAACATTGTCAGTACAGAGAGCCAGAGTTAGGATTAGCACAACCACTAACACTGTGTCAGTCACTGCCAGTTACAACCTAACAAATATCAGAGGAGGGCTGGAAACAGATCACCAGACATACAGGGACAATCATTCATCCACACTTACACCTGTGTCTTTGGACAGTCACCAGTCAATCGAATGTGCATGCCTTTGGACTGTGGGAGGTAGATAAATAAATAAAAGATGCTAACCAGACTAACTATTCTGATACATCTGCCGGTCTCTGATCCTGACCACAACAGACTCCTCATTTGAGTCTGGGTGTGACTGAGGCTCAACATGTGGCCTAGTCTCTCTCGTGTCTCCTCCCCTAACCACACCTGGTCTGGCATCTTCAAAGTTCATAGTTCATAACATGTAGAGTTAAGGACCCTTCTTACTTCTAACAATCAATCATCAAAAGTGCCCCAAAAAGAGTCTGCTGGCATATTTTGGCTAAAGCTGAAACCACAGATAAACCAGCAGAACCATCAACTGATAACAGGCAATGCCCCTGGGAAGATCCACCTAGAGTCTGCCATCAAGATTACTGATCAGCTGCTTTGGTTTCTAGCCAAAATCATTTGCCCGTGCTCATTTTAATGATTTTAGTTCTTTTATCATAATGCAACTTTAAAATGAATGTGAGTAGTGGACTCATTCACTGGATTACAAGCTCTCTTGACTGACCGTCCACAGAGTTTTGAACTAGCCTGGAGAAGTATGTCGCCACAGTCATTGGGCAGACCCTTGCTGTTAATGGGAACACAGAGAGCATTTTTAAGAAAGCTGATCAGCCATTGTTCTTAATCAGGAAGCTAAAAAGCATGAAGCATGAAGCAAGAACAAAAACATGCTCTCCAAATTGAAGGGGAGGTGATTGGCAAGGCACAAAAACTTTGCAATATATTTGGCAGGGCTGAACACTCTCTCACCATTATCCAGTTCACTGATTAAACCTGATCTTATGCTCCATGTTTCCTCTATTTCATTATCATTATCACTTCATCATTATTACAATGAACCCGTAGTTAGTCTAGTTAATAAATGTCTAATAAACTCAGTTGTTGGCCTGTTGTGTTTGAGTTTTACTGATCCAGAAGTCACAGCTGCTGATATTAGACTGAACTGAACTTAATTGAATTTAATGATTAATAAATGCTTCACTTTGGAAACCGGTACCCCATTTAACCTGTCAACCTGGAGCAAGCAGGTAGTGGGCGGGGTACAAGGGCAGCTCACGATGTCTCAATCAAGAAGTCAGACTAAATGAGCTTCAAGCCATTTTTCATGTTAAACTACAAATAAATCATAGACCAATGCTTCCTAACTTACCCCCTGAGAGAAGTGGTAAGTCTGGTTGTACTTCCACATGTGCCCCATCACAAGCTCCACTGTGTCAGGGTCGGGGGCCTCGCCGTGGAAGTCCACCCCCATGAGAGCTGCCATTCTTGGCAGTAAGCCTGGGATCTGCTCCAGCTGCTGACGGGCGTGATCCACACGGTAGGTCCAAGCATGATCCACCAGGAAAACACTGCAGGAAAACAGAGGAGATAATAAAATAAGCCCCTCACTCATCTTCTAACATCACATATGAACATACTAACAACCCCACGTCACTGGTGTATGAGGATCATTACTGTCCCACATGCTCTCTCTGCTCTAATCAATCGTCATTAATCACACTATGTAAAGATGGGACATCCTTTTGGAAAATGACTTGCTCTTCACTCCACCAGATGAAACAAGAGGAGTCAGCCCCATTAACAGGCTGAAGGTGGCATCATTAATGAGCTGGAATCAGATACACACATGAAACTTGGCCCAGTTACTGAACATCATGTGCAAGTGTGTCCCACGAAACATCTGGTCAATCAGACACAGTGGCACTGTAATTACGCCCCAAAGCTACAGTTCTGTAATTCTGAAGGATTTGAAGTGCGACACAGTAAAATTATTAGACCTTTTTGGATTTTTACTTTACCAAATATGGCGGTCAAATTTAGAAGATTGCTGCTGTGAATAAGCATGATTCATTGAAAAACATAGCGACCATCGAAACATTTTAGGGCGGACCTTAGAAAATTACAATCCCAGCTAACATTGGGCGAGAGTGGGGTACAGCCTGTACAGGTCTCCAGTTGTCACAGCTGTATACATCATATACAATTATTTATTTGTTCAGAGTTCTTTCTGTCTTTTGTGTTAATTGAACGTTGAGCTTTTGGAGCTCCGTGGTACAGCCAGAGGGGTGTTCGAGCCCCTGACGCCCTCACCTGGTGGGCTCCGAGGCTTGCAGCCCACTGTCACGGGTCACAACCACTTTACAGCGGACCACCGCCCCAGGATTGTCTTTCCTCTTCTTCTCCTCCTCCTCCCTCTCATTCTCTCCATTTTCCTCTTCATCGGCGTCTTCTTCTTCTTCTTCTTGGAACTGCATGATTCCGAAAACTTCCCCTGCATCGTAAACCTGTGGTGTACAAAAACGTCTGTCAGGACATAACCAGACTCCATTGAAGAATTAGTCGATTTAAAATTTGCTTGCTGGTCATCTTCAGTATAGGTCGCTACAGAAGCCGATTTAACGTATCCAGTGTGTTGTTAGTTCTACTCTTTCACTCGGCTTATAGAAAACTAAACAAAAGCTGTTCTCTAATATTTCCAACTTCCTCAACCTGTGATTCTCATAGTTCACCTGCCACAAATGACGTGAACCAAGTGCAGAGGTGGAGACGCAGTAGAACAATGTGTGACAGTGGCTTTTTGTCAGGAGCTGCTGTTCATCCTCGTCACGACTTTGGATATAGTAACTTTAGAAATGATAATGTTCCATGTGATGGATTGGACGTGACGCAGCGCCTGATTCAGGCCGGTCAGCCGGACACAGACCTCGCTGGTGATCTTGTGGTGTAGACTCCTCCAGTAGATCTGAGGTATTCCTGAGGACCGCAGGGCCCCTGCATGAAGAGCCACGAAGGCACGAAACTCCTCATCCTCGTCTCCATTCATAATGATCCGCTCTGACATTTCTCACGTGGAGGCGGACTAAACAAACCCGGAAGAAAGTGGTGTGGCATCTGAGCCAGCAGTGCATTATGGGAGATATTTAAAGGGCCCCAGTACTCGCTTTGAACCAATGTAACTACAGCTGTCAGAACAGTCCATCCATTTACATTTACACCTACACCTTCAGTGTTTTTACAGTTATTCAAACAGCTGATTTAACGTTTTATCAAATAGTATATCCAATAATTTACAAAACAAACATACTCAAATAAATACAGGTAGAGCAAATGAATAAATAAAAAAACCTCCATCCATTAACAATACTGCTTATCCATGCAGGATCACAGCTGACATTGGGCGAGGGCAGGGTACATCCTGGGCAGGTCACAGTCTATCACAGGGTTGACATATATAAACAAACAACCATTCACACTAACACCTACGGGAGATTTAGTCACCAATTAAATTCTTAAATAATTAAGTAAGGGGAGAACATGCAAACTCCACACAGAAAGGCCCCAGGCCTAGTGTTCAAACCCAGATCCTTCTTTGCTGTGAGGCGACAGTACTGCAATAAATATTAAGTATGATAATAACAAAACCTCCACCCCTTACCCATTCTCAGTAACATTGTCACTACTAAGGTGGAGATCGGTATGAAGGTACGTGGAGGAGGTGAGTCTGATTTCCACCAACGTGAAGTGTCTGAACAGAGCTGTTTAAAGAGTCTTCTTTCATCTTTCACCTTAACTGGTGTGAAACAGTCCAGCAGCAGACCCACATGCCTGCACTTTAGGATGGGCATTTTCTTTGCCTGTTAGAATGAATGGAAATGAGTGAATGAATGAATGAATGAATGAATGAATGAATTCAAATTCAACTTCCTTTATTTGTCCCACAGTAGGGAAATTGCAATGTTGCAGCAGCACAGAGCAAAAAACGAGCAAAAATTTATGAAAACAAGTGTAAATGAATGACTTAATTAATGAATGGACAAAAGAAGTGTTTAGCACTGCCGCTTCATAGCAGAAATGTTCAAACCCCGGGCCTTTCTGTGTGTAGTTTGCATGTTCACCCTATGCCTGTGTGTGTTCCCTCCAGGTTCTCCAGCCTCCTCCCAAAGACATTCAAGTTAGGTTAATTGGTGACTATGTCTACACCCACATGACGGTCCTGCTATCGACAGTTGACCTGTCCAAGGTGTACCCTGGTTAATTTTCACCAAGAATGATTAATATATTGAAAAATGACCAAACAGAGTCAAAATGGATCCTGCAATGTGATATGTGATTTAACATGATTAAGATGTACTACTTTAATGATGGAATTATGTAATCTGAAGTTTGAGACTTGATTTATATAAAGTAAAAAAACAGAAATAGATAGCACCTAGAGGTAATAGGTGACAGAAAAGGAGGAAGTTACAAGCAGCTGTGGGAAAAGAAAAAAAAAAAAAAACTTTCTCATGCTATTACAAATAGATTTGGTAAAAACAGGCAGTGTAAGGCAGCATTTGGCATTCTCTGGGGATTTTTGGACACCTGTGTTCCCAGGGAAAAGGGTGACCCTACCACCCGAGAGAATGATATGAAAACACAATGAGATACAATATCCTTGTAATCTGTTTTCTTGTCTGTATACAACATCTATTGCACGTCTGCCCGTCCTGGGTGAGGGATCCCTCCTCTGTTGCTCACCGTGAGGTTTCTCTTTTTTTTTTTTCTCAGTTTCCTTAGTCGATGTGAGGGTCTAAGGGCAGAGGATGTTGTTATGATGCTATGTAAAGAACTTTGAGACAAACTGTTTGTAAAAATGGGCTATACAAATAAAATTGCCTTGCCTTGCCTCCATTTGTAAATGATTTGTCTTACAGTGGATGGATGGAGCTGGAATCTTTTGGAGATGGTCTTATATCCCTCCCCAGACTGAAGGGCTGTCACTACCCTCTTCTTCATGTCCTCAGGTATCTCCTTTGCTCTGGGCATTGTTGATTTGTATGGGACCACAGTGGTTTGGTTGGTTTCCTCTCTCTTTTAATTAGTGCTGGGGCCAAACCCTTTCCCAAGGATGTCTCATTTCATTGGTCTGCTTAAATGATTAATTCAGCACCCAAATGTGTTTCACATGAGTCTGTTACCTGCTTGACTTAACCAATGCAGCTGGGGGTTCACTTACTTTTGCACATACACTAATTTCATGTTTCATGTAGTTTTTGGGCGACTTAAACAAGTCCCACTAAACAAGTACATGCAATTGATAAACAAATATCTGAAAATCATGGTAAAACAACAGAAACATCTAAACTGCTCAAGGGGTTCGCATACTGTATATATATACACACACACGTCCAATTTTATACACATCTCTGTGGACTCTGTAGACCATCAGACTGTTTCTTACAACAATAAATAAAAGGACTAGGAGAGAGAGCTCAGACCAGAGACAAACATCCACCAGACTTCAGAGAAAAAAAGCTCATTTATAATGATCTAGATCTGGCCCAGATATATTTGGGTCTCCCCTGGTCCACGATCCACCTCATCGGACATTGGTTCAGAACTTTTAGTGTGAGGAGTTAACAGAATAAATACAATCAGAGGTGAGATAGGTTTTAATCAAATTAGCTGAACAAACAGGAGCTGCAGAGCATTAAGATTATAAATATGTCTCTACATACACAGTTTACATTAAATGCTATTTAAATAATACAAGGAGTAGCTGAGTGTGCTTCAGTACAACACGGTGGACATAAACACAAGATCAACACATTGTAGCCGATTCACTCATTTAAAACAGCTACCTCACAGCACAGGAAGTGGAGGAAATGATGTCACTTCTTCTGTCATCTTTACAGTGCTGTTTAACCAGGTCACTATCTCAGTTCAGAAACATAATAGTGAAATATTAAACTCACTGTAATGGCTCCTAAAGAACAGAACTGCTTTTAAATATGCATCCATCCATCCAACCATCCATACTACTTATCTGTGTTGGGTCACAGGGGGGCTGGAGCCAATCCCAGCTGACATTGGAGGAGGTACAACCTGGACAGGTGACCAGTCTATCACAGGGTCCACATGTCGAGACAACCATTCACACTCACTACCAGCGACATTTGTGTCTGTTAACAAACAGCAGCTTCATGGGGCAATCCCAATGTCCCCCTGAGCCCTCACAAACTAAACTGATGTCAAATGATCAGTGACTGCAGAGGCTCAATGTGGTATAAATAGGGATGTGGGACGTGTTGCTACAATTATGATCTTGGGGCTTTTCATTATTACATTTTTGATTCCTCCCTGTTTGTCAACAAACAGTGATGTTGGATCAGATCTGATGAAGGCAGATTTAGAACTTAAATGTTAGAGTTTGTTCCTTTTATGCTTCTTTGTTAACTGTTCTTCTTCTATCTTATTCTTTTTTCGATTAAAAAAAAATGTTTTTATGCTTCTGGGCCACTGATCCACTGGTCAATGCAGTGAGCGTTGGGTAATTCCCTCAGGCTAAGTCTGCAGATACACAGACATATGAAACATGTGCATAAAAGGCTTAAAATGTCTGTGAGAGCCCTCATGTTCTTGACGGTGGGACAGCCCTTGTGGACTTACTGCAAATGTGCCTCGTGGTCTGAGAGTCTGTGAGGGATGTTGGGATTGGGACAGAGATGTGCTCTGCTCTGTTCAACCTGCCGACATGCTTAAGCTGATTTAGAGCGTCACCTGCTGCTCTGGAGATTGAAACACTCAGGACAACTGTGAGGAGATACTCAACAATTCTTCTTCCTCAAAATATACATGTTGTGCATTTCTTTTATAGAGGTGTTTAGTTAGAGGTGTCTTGTATTTAAAAGCAAGACTGAATGTGTGTGAATCTGTCTCAATGGTGTCACACTGAGCCTCACCAGGATGTACGTGCTATACAAGCTTTAACAGTCCAGTCTTTTAGTTCAGGTTAAAATCAAATCCTGCAGTTTGTTTCAGACACAGAACTGGACTGGGACCATCCGTCCCACACAACACAACAGATGACAGAGATGTGACAGAACCCATATGAGATAATCAGAGCGCTGAATAATTGAAAACCCACGTCCATCATCCTCCCTGTTCTTAGATTGAAGTCTTGATCCAACAACTTCTTCAGTGACTGTAGCTAAAAGTGTCTGTTTAAGGTGAGATGAACAGTTACAATTTGTCAATCCTGTGTGATCTATCGCCTCCTTAAAGTGACTCACTATTGCAAATTAGCTGCATGTTTTTCTGTAAGCATATGATATCTATACAGACTTTGTTACATTAATGACCTGCTTTCATTGAGGGTGGACATCGTGTCAATTTGGCTTCAGCTTCACATCTTGAGGAAACACTCTTTGGCATTGCTCCACACCTGAATTCCCTGCACACAGAGAGAAGCAGTGAAAACACTTTCATCACGTTGTCACCCTCAGGGCCCGACCTGCTCTCATTTACCTTCTTGCACATGCTGATTTGCATGATGGCATAGTTGATGAGTGCCTCCCGCAGGTCTTTGTCCTTCTGCTCTTCAAAGCGCTCCATGTCCACCCACGCCCGTTCAACATGCTCTCTGCAGCAATACACAATGATTCACAACATGGTTATAGAGGAACATTATGTTGACTGCTAAGATTGCTGGTTGCTATTGCAACCGCACCAACACCAAGACGTTAAAGGGCGGCCTATCAGAGACGAGAATTGAGGAGCGCATTGTCATAACCACAGACTGTGACATTGACCATGACAGCACAAGCCCAGGCCATTAAGGAGACAACATCCTGTCATGTTTGTTATTGTTGTGACAGAATAAAGATAGAGATACACGGACAATAAGATATTTAGAGCATTAGAGGCTTTACTAACTTTATCATTACTGCTCAAAGGAATGAACAGAACTTCAACTTTAAGTTTCCTTTGGTTGTTATGTGTTTTTATCCATAAAATAAGAAAAAAATTTCATTAAAAAAGAAATACAGTACTGTGCTATGGTCTTATTCCTTATTTGTTGTTTTATCAATGCTATAATGACCATATATAATTATTTCCCAGTCTCTTAAAAATACAGGAAATATGTAGCAGTATTAAAAAACAGATATATCTGAAAAAACAGCTTCAATGGGCTACGTGTCAAATATTCAGTGTGACCTCCCCTCACACTTGAGCAATAGTAGGAACCTGGCTGTTAAACCTAAATGGAATGGAGCCATAATTAATGTCAGTGCTAACACCTGTATTTGACTATTTCATGTCAACATGATGCGATGATGATGATGTGAAAAAGGTCCATTACAGCAGGTTTGAGCAGGACATGCTGGAGCTTTACAGACACTTGTTGTATGAGGTTAACTCATTGGAAGCTGCTAATATGTAGAAGACCAACTTTCGATCACATCATTCAAAATGACAAAGATCACAGAATTTGACAGAGATTAAATCATCATTTAGCACTTGGTGACATTTTTAAGTGACAAATTTTGAAAGAAAGAAAAAAAAAGAAAAAACACAAAGGCAAGACAGAAAAGCCTAAATGTGGCTCTAAAAGGGTTAACAGACTCCTCTAAAGTTGGATTTGTCTTCATTTTAAATTTATTTCTGATAGAAAATTGTTATAATATATTTTTTTTTATACCTCTCATATTCAGATTCAGAGCAAACATTGAAACTATAGTGGAAGGTATCAGTTTTATGTGATGTTACTGGAATGATGTCACTATGACATCACCAGGTCTATTGTTGTTTAGAGAGGAGTCATGTGTGAAAAATAGACGAGATACTGAATTGAGCTCAAACTACTGTCTGTCCAAGTGTGTCTCCTCTGATCTGTCAACATGGGCACTGAAAAGAAAAGCAAGATGTTCTGCAGCCACCACACCCAAACACAACATCCACAATCAGCAGCGTCCCAGACCTACTCGCACTCCACAGTCTTTTCCCTGACGGTGTCTTCTCCCTCTGCTATCAGCTCCTCCAGCAGCTTGAGTCGGGCCTCCCTCTGCTCAGGGGCCTCCTGTCCAAACAGCTTGTTGGTCATCCCTTTGAAGGAGAATGTCCGCACTATCTGAGAAGATGTCAACACAGAGACAATCAGAGTTTATAAGCTCTATGTCCTCCTCTAAGCTCTACTTGTATCAGACTGATGGTATAGAGGATATATAGTATGTATACCCCTGTAGCCAGCTCTTCACGCTGATGCTTCTTGGAGACCAGGTCCTGAGAGGCCACCTCTAGCTCAAACTGGGTGAGCTCATGTTTCCTGCACACTGCCCTGCTGACACAAAGTGTCCACTATCATATCTATCTCTAATTAGTGCTGGGGAACATGACTTATATGCACGGTTATACTATGTTATATTATATATACAGTTATATTATGTTAGACAATGTATATGTTATAGCACTTAATACTGCATTTAACTAAAACATCCTCAACATCTACATGTAGAATTATGGACCTGAAAACACTTTCTTACTCTAACCACCATTAAACTATCAAATTGACAGGAAACAGAGACAAAGGATCCTTCTTCCACAAACAAAGCTTTTAGAAGGTCACAGAGACATATATACCCGGATTGTGGGTCAGATGGCTCATTGGAGGCATGTAAGACTGGAGTGAACAACCAAAATCTCATTTTTTTTAACAAGACTCTGAATTAGTATTTGACTGCTAACTCATCACTCACTGTTCTACGGTCATGGTGGACAACAGCTGTGGAGGTTTACAGATAAACTGTGGCTGATGAAGAATTTTTGGTCTGAGATGCTGATGGTATAGTGCTACATCTAGTGGCAAAGACAACCACTTACAGCATCACTTAAACCCTTCGTGTGTATCACTGGCTAACAGCTCATTTCCCTCCAGTTTTAGTGAGGTGTACAGTGGTGTGTACAGTGGGGTGTAGTGCTATATAAGGTGGTGTATATGGTGGAGGTGCTTAGTGGTATATACAGTGGAGGTGTCCAGTGGTGTACACAGTTGGGTGTACAATTCATTTCTATATTCATTTATTATAATTCTTTATAATCCATGTCCTCACTTGAATTGTGTGTTACATAAAATGTTTGTTATTGCCAAAAAGAGGAAAACATCAATATATGGGTCAACATGGGTCAACCTTACCTGGCAAGTACTGGTAAATTCATAGAATACCTTACACCTGTTCTTGAGGTGATCTTGAGGTAATCTTGTGAAAGATTTAGCACTAAATCAGATCTGACCAATACCTGTCTGACTTTCACCATGAACTAACAATGCTTTGTTGATATTTTTGTATTTTTGCACAAATTAAATTTAAATTAAATACCTTGAAATCTACAAGCCTGAGTCTCAGCTTAGCAAACTAAGCTTTCATGACAGCTGAATTCCATTAGATTCCCTTTAAAATATCAGGAAATCCATTTTGATATCTCATTTTCATAAATGGCCTCTTCCACGTGGTGTAAAACAACAAGCCTAAACATGTAAGAGTGTGTTACCTCAGAGCCTCAGCATAAAAGAGATACTCTTTCAGTTGGTCTGCATAATGTTCCTCTTCTTCTAAGATATCATCTATTGAGGCAGCATATCTGCAGGTGCGACAAAAATACAACACAGCTGGCAGAGAGAGTATACTGTGTGTGTTAAAAGCAGATATTATATTTGTTAAGAAACTGTGTAGGGGCATGACTAAATTAAAGGGAAAAAAAAAAAAAAAATCCAGACTCAAATACTCACGCATCCATATGATGACCGGCACTCTGCAGTCCATCTCCCATCTCTCTCTCTATGGCGCTCCATTCACTGCAGTGAACGTATGGATACATGGATTTACACACACATGCAGTGACAGTCATACACACTACTACTTTTTAAGATAAAAAACACTCATTGTCAGTTCAGGTCCTTTTCAGTCATGCACAGATACACTATCATACCTGAAGACTCTTCCATAGTTCCCATGGACTTTGAAAACACCATAGAGTCGATCAGCAACTCTCTAGAAGAGACAGAGACAGAGTCAATGTCCAAATAAAAACAGACAGCAAATATTTCTGGATGAAATTCAGATTTCTAGTCTGTAGAGCAGTGTGGGTCTCAGGGGATCCATTTTAATTTGTCTTTGATATGGTGCTCTATAACTAGGAGTGTTTTGTGAAGCAAATTGTGTCAAATTATGAATAAAACAGTGTCTGCTCAAGATTCCCATTTCATTTAGTCATTAGTAAGTGAATCAACTTCTACTGACACACATCATATAGGTTAAAAAATGAAGCCTATTCAACTGAAAAGTAATGTAGGAATCTACATCTTATCACCTGAATCATCATATCCTCGGTGGCTAATGTCAATATCATAACTGTACAATGGGAAAAATACAGGATTTAGTAGTTCTGAGCTTGTGGGGGTTGAGTGTTGAACCAATAAGCCAACTTGCAAATTAGGTAATGTTAAGCTATTACTAATGTTTAATATTTTCCCAAGGTTGGCAGGTCTGTCTTTACTATACTGTTCGATTCACAATTTTCAACTTTCCACATGCAACCAGCCCGTCCTCAGACTGAGAAGGGGGTCGGGATAACATATATGTTTATATATATATATATACACACACACACACACACACGTTAGAATATGTTATATGTATATAAAC
>CM076669.1:17949389-17966623 GCA_038496675.1 Rachycentron canadum | reverse complement strand
TCCTGCTTCGCACCAGGTACGAATGGTACGAATGTTCTGACTTTTATTACTCTTGTTTTGCAGGCATGTGCAGTTAACAAAAACAGTCTTCGACATGTCTTCATGTGAACTATACCCACAGGTTACATCAAATTACATAAGATGTTTGATTGGGATAATGCTTTATAATAGTAGTTTAATATATTTCTGCTTTATACCTATCACGTAACATAATCACATCATAATCATCATCAGGCATTGCATTTGAGCTTCTTCAGCACATCACAAGTCTCAAAGAAAAGTTTTATTACACATGCCTGGAATTTATCCAAATCATTTTCCTGCGCACTATCTAACCACATACACACCTTCCAAAAACAAGACAAACGAAAGAAAAACCAACCAATCGGAGCGCGCTCTGAACGTCCCATAAAGGGTCCGGTCAGTCTCCTCCCTCCTCACTCAAATTTGAATCGCTCAGGCTGAAACATCTACGGGAGCCCAGAGCCACTGGAGCTCCGGGGGGAAGGTGGCCACCAATGTGAACGAAAAAAGACCCAATTGCGTTAACGTTCCAGCCGCTCGGATTTCCTTCAGTCGCCTTCAGGAAGTTTTGGCAGCGGACCCTGAACTGCGGTTTTGAGAAAAGTGTAGAGGGATGCGTTTAAATACCTGAAGGTGAAAGTCGGTAAGTACTGGGAGAAAAAGGGAGCGTTGACATTCGCATGTTTTTATAACTTCATTGTAAAGTCCCAACACACGGCAGACCCGTGACTGCGACCTTGTGACGCAGTTTCACTTTCATTTACTCATTTTGTCATGTCTCCTCGCGCGCCTGGTTAGAGTTTCAGTTTCCTGTTACCAAAGTAACAGGACCGTAACAAAGTTTCCTCAAGGCACTTTACATATAGAGCAGGGCCAGACCAATCTCTTTATAAAGTTATTTAATAAGACCGCGTTATTAGGTCTCATCATTAACCAGTCGACAAAGAGACAAAACTACAGTATATCGTGACTGACACACTGCCCCTCCTCGTGCGTGGTTAGTTAGCTGCAGCTGGGTGACTGATTTCTGTGGTTCACAGCTGTGGGCGGTTCTCACACAGTTAGAAAATAGCGTGTATTTTTTTCATATCAAATGTGGTATAATTTTTGCTGAAGACTTGTGATGTGCTGGAAGAAGACAAAATACAATGCCTAATAATTATGATATGTTCAGAAACATATTAAAATTGTATTTTTGGAGAATTATTCCAATCATGTCAACATTTTGCGTGATTTGATTTTGTATCCTTGGGGCGGCCCCAAGTGCACGTATTATATTAAAATCAATCACACTTACTACACCCAGTATGGTTTGATGGAAAGTGTACTTGTATTGTATAAACCTTATTATTTTTTAAAAATAACCACAAGAGAAAGTTAAGAAACCAGGGTGTTTTTTTTTCTTTTTAAAAAAGGAGACATGTGTGAGCATGTATGAGCCTGAATGGGCATATATGGGTGTGTATGAACATATATGGACATGTAGAGAGGCTCTGGGGATCTGAAAAAAGGATAGTAGCATAATGTGGTAAAAAGGCCATAAAGAAGATGTTGAAGGGGCCGACCAAATAAGGCGTGAACACATGCGATCCCAAGGGTATAAAAGAAGAGGCACACGCCAGTGAAGTTCAGAGTCCTTCTGGTATAACCTGTGTACACTCTGAACAGCTCTCCTTTGGTACCGGTATTAAAGTTGTTGTTGCCCGGGACTGTGACTCCTGATGATCTTTTTTTCGACACCAATGCAAAGTTTTTTTTCTTGATCTGATTTGGACATTGCTAAAACTTCTTAGAATTGCAGTCCAGTGCTCAGGAACTTTGGTTCCAGGACACAGCAATACTTTCCACAACAGATGAAAGTCGTCTTTGGATAACTATTAGTACTTTCTTTTGGCTGGATGGTTGTTTGTTTACAGAGGAAGATTTAACTACTTACTAATTTTAGAAATGAGACAACAGTGAAATTAAATGTCAAATTTCTGTTACAACCTATTCAACCACTATTGATGACTTTGTTATTATGGATTGTGCTTTATGGTATTATATTATTTGTTATATTTATCTTTAATGAGTACCCTCTATCATCTTACTAATTTTATACTACAGAAGAAACTGATATCCAGCCCTCACTGGTGAATAAGAACCTTGAACTCCTTTTTCTGGTGGAGAACCATACTCTGACAGTTGAAAATGCTAGCTAATGCCCCCTTGCCCCTGTGTGTGCTAAACATTACATTCTGCTGAATTCAACAGATGTGACTTCATGTTTTAAATTTAAAGATGCTTACCATGTATGGATTGTATAGAAATATTAAATCCATCCATATTAAATAGAATTGCTATGAGAGGGAAGGAGGAGTTGAGTGAATTTTTGCACTGTGCACAGCTCTACAATGAAATTAGGTTTTAACCCTTTTAAATGGTAACATGTTTTAGTAGAGACATTAAGGGTTGGCTCACTGCAACTATCAATACTAGTAAACTAGATTATTGTCCTCTTTGTTAACATAAAATGGAGAAAACAAGCAAGCCTGCTCAGGATTCTGGAGTATGCCTACAGGGCAATGAAGAGAACCGTTCCTTCCTACTTTAAGCTGTGGTCTAACGCAACACTTTGGGCTGACCATTGTGTTCTGGCAGTCTGATGGACGAGTCTGGGTTTGGCAAATACCAGGAGAATGATACCTGCTTGACTTGACATTGTGCTAACTATAAAGCATGGAGGAGGGATATTGGTATGGGGTTGTTTTTTCTGTGGTTGTCCTAGGCCCCTTAGTTCCAGTGAAGGGAAATCTTAATGCTTCAACTAACCAAGACCAACTCTATACAGTTTGGGAAGGCCCTTTTCTGTTCCAGCATGACTGTGCCCCAATGCACAAAGCAAGGTCCATAAAGGCCGGGTTGGGTGAGTTTGGTGTGGAAGAACTTGACTGGCCCACACAGATTCCTGACCTTAACCCCATCGAACACCTTTTGGGAAGAACTAGAATGGAGATTGTGAGCCAGGGCCTCTCATCCAACATCAGTGTCTGACCTCACAAATGCTCCTTTGGATAAATGGGCAAAAATTCCCACACACAGTGGAACCTGTAATGACTGTAAATGGGTGACCAACTCCATATCAATGCCTATGGATTTAGAATTGGATGGAAAGCTCCTGAAGGTGGTCCAATACTTTTGTCCATATAGTGTAGTTATATTGTATTTTATGTTTCAGGTGTGCCTGTGTTTTTATGTACATTATTGTATTTTGATTGAACAATACTACCACTAAAGTTTTGTCTCATGCCAAGGTGCAATGTACAAGATACATGGAAAACAACATTGCCTCACTGTTTTTATATTGTTATTGGATACATTGTTGTTGTAAAATATCGGTTATAGCCTCTTAAATTTACAGGCCATTAACTGCATGGATAGAAGGCATATATAAAACTGAATTTGAACCAGCCCTTTGCTCTGAAACTGGACTTGTGAGATCAACTGGTGAAGGACAGCATGAGTTTCACATCCACCTTCTAATTTTTTAAACTTTTTTTAAATTTTTATTTTTTGTCTCCTAGACCTGAGAAGCCCTTGACTGAAGTCATCACTTTAAAATTGCTCTTCATGCATTGAAATTTGGAGGTCTACACAGACATGGAAGATCCTACCCTTCATTCCAGCAAATGTAATGTCTGTGCTTTTACATCACATCAGGACATAAATGGTACACCAGGACCAGTGGGCCACCCTGCAAATGGAGAACAAATCAACACGGTAGCCTCTCAATATCGTGAGGGGCCCAGGATGGTTTATGGTCAAGCTCAGAGGCCCCAAGATGACGCTCAACCACATCAGCGTTTCCAAGGGCTCCACCACCGACAAATATCTCAGACAAGCTTAGCAAGCACTGGATTCCAGCACCCACAGTGCTGGGATAGTGGATGTAGTTGCCTGAACAGTGGCCACCAACCAAGCGAAAAAGCTAATGCTTACTTTGATTCATCACCACATGCTGCTGCACATTGCACCAGTCATTCTAGGACATCTGCAAGTGAAAACACATTGACACAGGGTTTCCTGAAATGGTTTAATTTGAACAGTAATAATAATCAGCAGCAAAGACTACATTTAAATGGTGCCTTTTCAGCTGGTACCAGTTCTGTAGCACTTACAGGAGACACCCTTGGAGTTACAGAACAGACATTTTCTTTACGCGATCATCATTCTTCTGTACAAAATAAAGTGCTAAAATCTAATCCACGGCTACATGCCTTACTTGGGTCACAGCAAACTAATGTCAACGTTGAACTCAATACTAGTGTTAGTTTTACAAGCAAAAGGCACTGCGAGAGTCAGGAAGTGAAAAGTTCACTTTTTGCCGTAAACTGTGGACAGACAGAAACACAGCATTTATCACCAGTTGGAGAAATGCAACCACCCACAGATGACCAAATACTGAACTTTATTTCAGAAAAGCTGAAATATTTTACAACAGTTTCATCTCGGGAAGAGGGAAAAGATGGACACACTCCTCAGTCTGAGTACAACAGGCATAAATCCAGTGTTGACCATTGCCATCACTGTACAACTGCCTCTGACAAACCAGAGAGACCAAATGTCAGCTGTGCTGAGCAGTACACTGCTGTAGTTGCAGGAGCGCTTCAAGTGAACAGATCAAAGGCAAATGCTGAGTTAACTGCCAGGTCTGAAGATACAAGTGATTGCACTACAGCTGCGTCAAAGAAATATTCCGCTGGTACACTAGTCTCCGCTGTAGGAAACTCCAAATATGCTCCTGAGTATGAATCTGTTAATAACGGTGAATCAGTAGATTTTAATTACCCAGTAAAAATGCACTTGGATGTAACTATGCCTGCAAATGGTGATGGAAAACGTGCTCACTCTGATGACTGTGAGGATAAAACTTGTGTTAGTAGCAATGATGGAACTTCCCAGAGTAAATTGTATCAGAACTTGAATGGCATGACTACTCTTCATTATTCGACTGCACTGAAGGAGCCGGTTGCAAGTTTGGAGAACGGAAAGACCATTGCAGAGACTGACATCCTTTCTAAGCTCATACTGCAACAGTTTTGGAATAGGGATATTGGAAACATTCATCTCTTTAAATCCACAGAATATCCACAGATTATGGTGAAAGTTGTGGCCTCTTGCACAAAGAATGAAGACAAAAGTCCACCAATCCTCTCAGAGTCTGAGATGTCTTTGGATGCGCTGGGTGAGAAGGTTCCCTGTTTACTGCTCAACTGCAGCTCATCAAAACAAGTCAAGTCCCTCTGTTTGAATAGCAAACACACAAATGAGAAGGAGAAAGAAGATCGAGGCCTCAAACCAATCGAGGCAGCAGGGTTGGACCATATACAGAGTACAGTGGTAACTAGAAACAAAACATTTATACTTGCGTCACCAAATGAAGACCAAGACAAAAATGCAAACAAAAGGAAAAACAGCAGTCATGAAGGTTTAAAAGATGCAGGTTCTGTGGGTTCACAAACTGAACTCTCTGAAAACAAAATTCAGAAATCGGCCTTTGAATGCAAGGTAGAGGAGATACAAATTTTGAAAGATCCACAATATGAAGACATTTCAGATGATGACACATCACAGCTGTTGACAAACCTTAGCGAAGATGACAACCCACAGATTGTACCTGAACCTGACAATCAGCAGGCACTGTCTGTGCCACCAAAAAATGACAAAATGCAACAATGTTCAAGTTTTGGTGAAACTTATGATCTATTATGTCCTAAATCGGACAGTGACAGACTAGGATGTAACACAATCCACTCTGTTTTATATAGTTCTTCCTCTGTTTTTAAAGATGGAGATGAGACTGATGATGGCCTGGATGATGATGATGATGATGATGATGATGATGATTTTATAGTCATACCCATAAGCATGTCAGACATTAAATTAGAACCAGAAGATGAAGCCCAGGGTGGCCCAGAAACAGTTGTCCCAGATGATGGTGAACCTGGAGACAAAGACAGATATGGTGACACCAATGCAGCACATTGTGAGTTACATTGTCCAGTTCAAGAACCAGAACCCTCTGTGTTTTGTGAACTAGAGGAATATGCCACGATTCAGAGATTTCTAAGGACAAAGGCTGTAGAATATGGGGCATGTTTTGTGCTTCCATCACCTGAGCATGAAATGGACCCTGAGCCAGAAGACAGCTGTGACACTGAAGACAGTTGTGACTACTCATCTGCATTAGCGCACAACTACATGACAGTGTCTAGGCACTTGTTAAAAAAGAGTGCGACCCCTCTGCCTGTAGAGACGAATCATTCTGGGTCTGAAAAAGAGCGCAATGAGCTCTTGGCTATGAAAGTTCAAAAAGGTCAAACCAAAAGATTGGACAAGTTGGGCTATATGCCAAAACTTAAAGAGCTGATGGACGCCAAAGCTGCTTCAAAGCACATCCAACCCAAGACCAACATACAAAAGATTTCAAAAAGAGATGTAATAATTATTGACTCTGACACTGAGGATGAATGTGACCATAACTGCAAAGTTGAAGTAAAAGGGAAGAGACGAAGATCGAAAAAAAGTAGACTGCCCTCTCCATCCTCACCAGCTCCAGAGTGTCAGCCTAAAGTTGTGGTACATGATGCATGCTCACACAATACAGAAACAAGAGGGCAGTTGATTGAAACCAAAGCTGACTCTGAGTATATTCAACATGAGACTGAAACAAAAACAGAAGACATAGTAACCCTTAACTCTGACACAGAGGATGACAGTGACCAAAACTACAAACAGGCAAGCAGAAGAAGACCCTCAGGTTTAGTGGACAGCTACAGTACACCATATATTTTTAAAAAAAAGAGACCGTCACCTCAGAATGTGGACAGTGAGAGTGGAATAGGGAAAGAAAAGCTCCAAGAAATTAGATTGTCTCCTACAAACTCATCAGTCCCACAGCACCAGTCTAAACTTCATGGTGCCCAGTTTAAAGAAGTGAGCCAGGATACATCTTCTGACCTGTCTCTCAGTATGAAGAAGAGTGGACATGGAAATGAAGCTAAACGTGGCTCTGAGCGCTGGCAACGTAAGTCCAGCAGACACACAGCCTCAAAAAGAAGGGTTCTCCAAGATTCTGACCAAAAAAAAGATCATCAGATTAGCAAAAAGAAGGAAAAAATGGAGAGAACACCCTCACAAGTTTCAAAAGAGAGTGATGATGCCTTCTTTTCTAGACGAAAAAGACCTGCAAGTGAAGATGTCAAAAGTTTTTGTGGACCTGCCAACAAAAAGCCTCAAAGACCTGTACTTTCGTCTGAGGCCTTGCCAGAGAGGCAGTCCCAGTCTGTGGACAAGGAGGCAGACTCTACTTCAGGTACTAAACTTTTGACTTGTCAAGTCCACAGGCAGGGTAAAGATGAACCTCTGTCTCCAGATACTCCCGCTGCAACCAGCAAAAAGGTGGGCTCATGTGATAAGAACATGCACCATCAACTAGGAGGATTCTTGCCCAGACCAACACTTGCAAATGATAGACTCTGTGCAACAAAGAAGGTTAAAGCCAGTGCACTGAAACCCACATCACCTTCAAGACAACTTTTGCTGCCTTGCCTGTCTTCCTCCACCAGTAATTTACCTTCCGCAAGTGGCCAATATCCTGAAGCTAGACGAAGCTCAGAGCTGTCACAGTCTGAAGAAACCACTTCCTTCTCTAGTCCTTCTAAAACTGTGCAGAGCACATCTGTCCCAAGGCAACACTGTTCTTCATTCAACCTGAAGAGCTGTCTCTCTTATAGTAACCCCTTGACATTAGATCATCCTAGCACAACTACAGAAGGCCCATCACTCTTTGATCGCATGCAACTGTCAGCAAAGGAACGAGTGATCAGAGAATTTAACGAGGCTTATGTCCCAATCAGGAAAGACAGAAGACTTGCAAGCATGGGGACACAGGACGCTTTGAGAACCACAAATTATGGGTCAAGAAGGAAAATGAGACTTGTATCTAGTCACTCCGGCAGGGCACCCACACAGAGGAACAACTCAAATAGGACTGCATTGCCACTGCTGAAGAGATGCCAGAATGAAGCCAGAGAGTTGACAAAGGCTAGAAGTCGAGACGCCACAAGGGAACAAAGTGTGTTCTTTTGAAATCTTAAATTTTTTATATATATTATTTATTTGATAGTCAAAAACTTTATTTTGAATATTTCTAATCTGAACATATTTTCCAACCTTCATTCTTACCATAGGATATATGATGAGCGAAGGTTACAAGTGGTCAGAGAAATCAAGAGCAGCAAGACCAGCCAAAGGTGATCCCGTCAAAGACGCCATCAGTGATGAAAGAAGTGGTTGACTTATGTTCCAACAGGCAATTTGTTGTATCTGATTTTGTCTTTAATTTTCCAAAGCATTAGTCTATGATTATGTCACACCAATATTATAAAATGTCACTCTTTATTTTGTATTGTGTGTGTCTGTCTGTCTGTCTGTCTGTCTTTTTACCAGTTACTGTAAGTATAAAATTTTGTAAAGACAACATAAGGTATTGATTAAAAACAAATGTAACATGCATAGTAGCATTTAATAAAGTATAATCAATAGTGGCTGAAGAAGTTATAACCTGATTCAGAATGTAATTGCAGGACGTGTATACATAAACTATAACAAGTATGTAAATTTTAAAAAATGCAATATGGGGTAACCAGAATATAATGACATATTGAAGAAGTATGCTCTGACAGGCCTTGATACCTAGATGTGCCAGGAGATAATTATGTAAAACTGCAGAGAGTTGGTAGGGGGTTATGTCCAGCCCCTGTGCAGTTGCAGCGAGAGTCTTTACAACCTTTGTGTGGAGTGCATGGAGAGTAGACACCATTATTAACTGTCGTGTGGTGTGTGCAGTGGGGGATTTTTCTGAAATGAGACACTGTTATGTTGTTTGGATATCACTGGGGTGAAAATAAAAATAGGTAGCGGTTATGATGTAATCCTACCGCATGTTTATAAAAGAGGGATGTTCAGTGTATTTTGTGTGTTCTGCTCATGAATTGTACTCAGGTTTTGTTGCCTGTAAAGGAAAAAGACTCAAACTCACACAAGAACTTGGCGGAGAAGGAGTCTGGCCCAGGTCTGAACTTCCTGATCCATCACTACCTCAAAATGAAGAGTTTTCATTTGATGAAATGGTTTTGCTCTGAATATTAAACTTGTGTCAGACGTTTTAAAACTTTGTCCTTTATATAGAGATAAACAGAGGTAGGTGCTCTGGATATTATCATATCTTTAAATGCTTGTTTTTGTATTTAGCTGTGATTAAACTATGTCCAAAATCAACATTGTCTTTTTTTAAATGTTGGTCATTAAAAAAAAATAATATATTCAATGACTCAGTTTCTCTTTGGCTCAAGTGTATTTCTCCACTACCACTAGAGGGGGATATTGTAGTACAGATTGTACTTAAAGTGGCCCTACACTTCAGACGGTGCTATCCTGTGCTTGTATGTGGCTCCATGTTGAACTGACAGCTGGCTCCACGTTCCTGTCTCCCTGTCAATGTTTGTCCATCAGTGTCCATCAGTAGTTGTTTTCAAGAGTTGTCCATCTAGCATTACGATGTCTAATGTGATTTGTTATAACAAAAGTAAATGTAGTATTTATTGGAAGGAAGAAAGGCTACAGGAAGCCTCTGTGGGTCACTACACTTGATTTGTCTAACGAATCAGTTGTCGAGGCATTTGTACTTCAAAATTACCTTAATGTGCCTTTTAAAGTGCAAATTGTAGGGGAGCTTTGTAGATCTGTTCCCAAAGCTTGCATACATTGTTGCATATATTATATATTAGATCGTGATATAGATTGAGAGGTTATTATTGACTGTTATGCATAAAGTGTTTTAAGTTTGAAAACGCGCTAAAATTAATATAATCATAGCGACCACTATATTTTCACCTGAAAAAATATTGAAATGGATGGACGACTTTATTACTATTTGGTACATTTTTAAGGATTTTACCCCTTCAAATGCAAACTTATTAAACCTTAAAATAAGGATTTAGCTTCAGCGCATTAAGGATTTTTAACCATTAACCATTTGGAATAAGCTGCATTCAACTGTAAGTTTGTCTTACAATATGTTCCTCTAAGTTACAACAATAAGTGATATATTTTAACTAATAACACTTATCACTGTTGTGCGAAGCCCTCAGTCAGGAGCCATCAGACCTGGACTCAGTCGGTTAAACCAGACTGGAGGTTGTGGGACTTATAAACAACACCCAGACATTTAGAGAAACATCAGCTGATGTGAAACAGGCCTCACAACAAACATCTCACTGAGGAGGAAGAAGATTTGGAGCAGGAGGGTCTGGACAGCACTGGACAGCAGGCCCCTGCACTGCGCTGTGATTCAGTGGTTTAATGGAGCACAGCTGGACCAAATCTGCATTGATAGGCGGCCTTCAACGTCACAGAGGAGGGGGCCTTGGTCCAAGTCTCAAGACCATTTGCTAAGCTGTATAATTACAAACCCACAATGTTTCTAGTCCTTTGTGTCGGACTGAATGGAGGAGGCTGGATTTGAATGTCCCGCCCTGCCATGCGGCTTCTCTGGACTGCTCCGAGGCGGGGACTCAGCGCAGTCTCCCTGCAGCTCAGTCGGTCGAGTGTCGGGAAGCTCCGGTCGCTGAGAACACGGCTCTCACCAGAATAACGGTCAAAAACAACTTCTCCTCGCCGCGAAGCTTTATTTATTTATTTATTTTTTACCACGGGAATCGACACAGTTTCGCTGAGCCGAGTGTTTAACCCACTTTCCCACTTTCTTCCCCGGAGATGTGTCACTGGGAGAAGTAGGAGCGGACAGCGCTGCACACGAAGCCGGGATGAGTGGGAGCTCCGCGGCGCCCGGCGCGGCGCCCTGCCGCTTCGCTCACTACTTTGTTATTTGTGGGATAGACACAGAAAGTGGACTGGAACCGGACGAGTTATCAGGTGAGAGCCTTTTATTCTCTGGTGTCTCTCAATGGTTCTGAAACCCTTTAAGTGAAGTTATAACTAAACCCCACAGTCCTCTCAGAAAAATATCCCACCAGCACCATGAAGGTCTTCACAATCAGTGGTAACGATATAAACACAAATCACAGCTACAGCCCGTGAGTCCTGTAGTTTACACTACACCTCCACAGAGCCAGTTAGAACCACTGCAGCAGCATGGAGGCGTGTTATCAGGGTCCACGGGGCCCCTCGGTCAACTGCTGTCAGGTGTTCATCAGGGCCCGATTGAAACTTCCTGTGTTCTGCAGCTCTGAAGCTGAAATCACTGCAGGTGATATTCTGTTTAAAACCCCAGTCTGTGGTCACGTGGTATCAGATACATTAAGACGTAATAAACTATACCCCTCAAATTAGGTGTCAAAGTCCTTCTTGTCCATTGGTGGTGATGTGTTTCATTCAAGGCTGACAGGAGTGTGGGTAAAAGCAGAGCAGTTTGTTCCCTCACCACTGCTCTGGACTTTGGAGCCTGTGTATTTGATAAAGAGATTGTTGTTGTTTCTTCCTCTGTGATGGCATCAGTCAGCTGTAGTGTTTAGTTTACTCTGTCTGCCTCTTCATATTAATGCAGAGTGGGGAGAGGGGGTTGCATGCTGTGTGCGCTTGTTGCTCTGGTATTATATCACAGTGTCGTGTTAACTCCTCTGGACCAAAGTTCACAGCAGTAAAGTCCATGTGTGTGTCAAAAATACGCAAAGCTCGTGACTTTTTTGACGCGTTCCCCAGAGGAGTTTCTGAGTGATGGTTATTGTGTGTGTCAGTGTGCGCTTTCTTCTTCGTTATGTCATTTATTGTCTAGATTAATCTTTTTATCTGTAATATTCAGAAACAGAATTTCTCCCTCACAAAATGACTTGACACAAACCACCAGTAGCTGCTTCTCTTGTGTGTTTAACCCAGAATTCTTTGCTTCTCTTCATGGTGAAACTAGGATATCATTTAAAGACATGTTTGTCCCGGAGCTTCATATAGAGAGAACGCAGAGGTAAACATGTTGAAGAACATAAAGGTTCTGACCCAAGTGCCCCAGACATCTGTGAGGAGGAGTGATCAGGCACAGTTACAACAATGGATTAACCGATTAGTCAGTGGACTGAAAGTTAAATGGTGACTATCCTGATCATCGTTAATTATTATTAATAGTTTCATTCCCTCTGGTTCCAGCTGATGCTGCCATGTCAACACGTTTCCTTCGTCGCTCCATTAACCTTTACTTTTTTTTTTTCTCATACCTCCTTGTTTTTGGTACCCTAAGATGGGTAGTTATTGCAGTGACCCAGATTAAATAACGTTCTGTGCCTTTTCTTATTATTGGCTGCGGTTCCCCTCCCTCTTCCCTCACTTCCCTCAGCCCATTGTTCTGTTCAGAGGGCCAGGCTTCCTGTAGACCTGCCGGGGCTTCATCAGGGTTTCAAGCCTCTTCCCTCTGTGTGCCTGCTCTCTAGAACAGGTTCTGGTTCTCTGGTTCTCAACCTCTTTTTAGAGCAAAGGGAGACCTACCCAGTATACTGTGGGGTTCCTAATAATGTGCTGACTCAGTCTTAGACCATAAGCACTTTGGCCCAGAGTGGAATGATAATTAGCCTGTTTAATTCCCACCATAAATAGCCACTTTGTCAGTCGAACACTCATCCCATGGATGCCAGTGAGCATCAGAGATATAAATACCCTCTGGCTCACAGCAGAGCCTGAAATACCCCTGGCATTCTAACACTACGTGTATTTTGGGTCAGCGGCATTGTAGAGCTGAAAGGTGAGAGGAGCTAATATGAGGAGGGAGATGTTGTGCATGTCAGGGATAGATGGAGACATAAGGTCAGTGCTGCTACAGTATGACAGTTCTCCATCCTCTATCTGCTACAGAGGTTCAGTCCGTGATGGGTCATTTTCATCCAGTTCCACCATTTTGTTGAGTGGAGGACTTAATCAAGACTGAGCAGCAACCAAGACTGTAAGCCAACATGGAAGTGCCAAAACCTGCAGTTCACTAGAGTGTGGCTCCAATAGTGACTCATAGCTAATTTCCTCCATCATGACAACTGTAGAGGATGGTGAATTTGTATGTAATTCATCTGTTTTTATTAATAATAAATGTATCAATTTTATTAAGGCTTAAAGTTATATATTATTGGGGCAGAGGCTGCTTGGAGTGACAGGTGAATGAGCATATACTTGTCCCAAATGGGTATGCACCAAAGTCTTGGTTCCTTCCTCTTTGCCCATTTTTGGATTTGCAAGTTTGGCAGAGTCAAGCACTGCCAAGATTGCAATGGTGAAGCAGCTCACTCTGAGCTTCAGAAACCCCTGGGTTTATCTACGATCAAGACTCGCTGTTCTTGTTTGTTTGTTTTTTATTTCTGCATTTTAATGTTGTGTCACGGCTAGCACAAGTTTTCATTGTTACTTCATCTGTTTAGGACAGAAAAGTTTAGACAATAGTGAAAATCTTCATCACATCTACACAATCTGTTTGATCTACAGACTAAAACTGTTTAATCTACACCCCAGTGATCGAGGAGAGCAGAAAATCATTTAATCTGTGTATACACTTTTAATCCATCAGAATAATTGGCCATTAAATATCAGACAGTCAGATTATCAGTTAATCAGCCAATAATAATCAATGTTAAATGGGCAATGTGGCAAAATATATATATATATTTTTTTCATGGCTAAAGTGGTAGTCTTTACAGATTGATCTGTACCTACATGGACTACAGGTACTGTTATACTGGAACCCGTGTATTGTTGTAGCTGGTTACAGATCCAGGTGTATCTTGATCTTGGTTCAGCTTGTATCTGTTTTGTCCTTTTTCTTCCATTTTTCAAAAATGACTATATGATCATCAGTTATCATAGTTTCTGACTCATTCAGTTGACTCATTGATTAATTGACAAATCATCCCTTACACAACTGTCTTGAGTTGTTTGAATCATAAGGACAGATGTTATCAGATTGGATTATGGGAAGTGTAGTAAGTGTTTAGAACCTGTCCCATAAAAGGGACTAAATCTCAGGACACCTTTGTGGCATCCTTTTTCTAATTGGTTTATTGCAAGTCCCACAACATCACAGGGCTTATAATAGTAATATACAATATCGTAATATCATGGAGCTGTAGTACACAACATGTGGCTGTAATACACAATGTCACAACGTAGTGGAGATGTAATTCACAACATAATGGAGCTGTAATACTTGCTGAACTACCTCATTAGAATAACAAAATGCATTAGAATAGTAAAATGGTGTATATTCATGGACAGATGATGTGTGTTCATTCAGGGACAGTTACAGTGACATCTCAGTAATGAATAACACACAGTGATGTGGAGCAGAGTGCTCAGGGTTGTCTATGGTTGTACAGGACATAACTTCACACACCCTGAAGCGTCAGCTGTTGAACACCCACTCTGTCGGCTGTTCAACAGAGTCAGTGTCAATTCCAACAGTAGAAGACCTTTATCCTCTTCTTCCTTGTGCTTCTGGCTCTTGTCCTTTTATGTCTTCTTCCTTTCACACCTCCCATTCCTCATGAGTGTCCCACTGCAGACCCCCACTGCCCTGGTGACACTTAGACAGGCTGGTGGGAGTCACTGGCAACGACCCAGATGTGAATATGTTAATATGACCTCTGCGAAGCTAGGCTGCTGGTGAGAAAGCAATGGGATTTATAACCAAGTAGGTGCCAACAACCCCAATAGATCATACACCTGTATGGAGCCCCGTGTCCCACAGTTGAAACAGTGTGGGAAGTATGAGCCTCTTTTGGAGAACCCTCTGCCCAACTGGGCCAGTCTGACCCTCTTTAGCTGCCTAATAAAATTCAGTTTGTCCAGAGAACTCTGTTGCTGGCGCTGGAAGTTTCCCAGTGTGGTTTAATGGAGCTTAGGGTTGTGGGAGTGTCCTCAGGCCGCTGCAGGACACAAAAGGATTTGAGCAGCTAAAGCTCCCTCTGGCCTGGGCCATCTGTCTACACACAGACTGGCCTGAGTCAGTCAGCACAAAGGCAGCATGTTAACACTGCCCAGTGACGACATCAGCCAACAACACAGACACAAGCTCCTGTTGACTTGGTTGACAGTGGTGTGCCTGGGTAACAAGTACCACAAGGCTTTTACTGTGACGTCTGATCTGATTACATCATCACCTGTATCTCTGGGAAATCTGAATTCTTGTTTTTTGAGAGTACACTTTCACTTTGTGCTCTCCTCTTTTTCTCATCCCTCACTCTTTCATAGCTCAGCGGTCTGCCCCCCCCCAGTCCCCCTACCCCTACCCTCAGTGATTTCATGCATCTCTGTGCGTTTTGCTCTGCTCGTTGCCTGTTAGCCTGACCAGGCTGCTGTTAAGCCTGTTAGAGTAATCCATGTGGACAGTTCCTCCAGGCTACAGTGAAAACATTGCTGTGATGTCACACATGGACAGACACACATACATCCTGGTCTTACTCTCTCTGTTGGGACCCATCTTTGAGATAATGCACTCCCTAGCCCCTCACCTTAACCTGAACCACCACAGCTGTCATTATCACCATATTCTTCTTCTTTATTGTCATTGTCATCTTCTTTGCCATTGTCTTCTTCTTTGTCATCATCTTCATGTTTGTTTAAAAGGACTGTGACTTTAAAGAAGGTGCACCATTAGACATTTGCTGATCATTTCATCAAAAAACTCCCAACCCATAAAGCTGTGAGCTACCTTAAGGTGGGAGGTTTGAGTGATTGATTCGGTCTAAATCTGTTCCTCAAGAAGAGAAAGTAGAATCACAGATGTGTTAGAGATGAAGTCAGACTCCAGTAAATATATCTGACAAGATAAAGTTCTGAAACACACAGCAGCTGAAATGATCACTCAAGCAATTGATCATTAATTTAGTTTATCCTCTGGTTACAAATAATGATTTTAGTAGAAGTGAACACCATAGTGATGGTTAAAAAAATTACTTGAGACAAAAATACAAATGACTCCTCATCAGAAACAGCTTTGTCAGTCTCTACGAGGAGACCACTAGAAGAAGTTCCGACCTCACCTGGACAGTTACTGTTGATTGGTTACTCAGCCCTTCTCCCATCCAGCTGCTGGAAACCTGGGGAGACCACAGTTAATACCTGGCAGCTTGAGCTCACTTTCAGGCTAGTTCTGGTTCAGGTTCTGGGTCAGGTTCAGGTGGTCGGGGAGGAGGGTTGGACTAATGACAGACCTCATCTGTGTGACAAGCTGTTGAGTGTCGGGGTTGTGCAGCCTCCTCCTGTATGAGTGGCCATGTGTCACAGTTTAAGGGAGGAGGGAGCAGTGCTGATGACGATGATGGATGGATGGTCGGCAAGCCCTGTGACCTCAGAGGAGGCAGCAAGCTGTTGGTGACCAGTCACATCCCTTTGCAGATGACTCTGTGTCCAACAGCAAAGAGAGCAGTAGGGGTGGGGGCAGACATTTCTTAACCCCTCCCTCAGGCTGACCTCTCACCCTGAGCTCCATATGTTCTGTCTCTGAGGAGGATGGGGGACAAAGGAACCAGAGGGAGTCTGGTGGCTGTGTTTTGGTTTGTTGGGGTGGTGGTGGTGGGGTCCTCCAATTCAGCTGCAGTTAGACATGACCATGGAAACTGAACTCCAGCAGTCTGTGGTCTGGTTATCTGGAGGAGGAGTAACTGTGAAGGAGGAGCTGCTTTACCTCTGCCATAACTTGACAGTCATGGTGAGTGGGCAAGATTAGTTCAAAGGTCAGAGAGAAAGTTGTCAATGTGAAGTCCTAAATCAGATTAATTCCAAGGCCTCCAGATTCATGTGTTAATGAGCTCAGGAATCTGAATCTTTAACTCTTCTATAGTCTTTCAATTGCGTTATTTATGTTCATGTACTTCCTGTTCAAGACCTTGGGCCTTTGGTCTGTGGGTCCTTGCTCATGGGTTGGACTCTGAATATCATTTACAGCCTGTGACACACTGTACAGGAAATAACTTGACAGTGCAGCAATAAATACACCAAACCAATTTAGATTTTATTTTTTTAAGGCTACACCATCATCCTGTAAATGTAAACTCTATCTAAACTACTGCCTCTGTACAATTGGACTCAGGGAGTTGGACTCAGGGAGCTGGACTCAGGGAGCTGGACTCAGGGAGCTGGACTCAGGGAGCTGGACTCAGGGAGCTGGACTCAGGGAGCTG
>CM076669.1:17930642-17948889 GCA_038496675.1 Rachycentron canadum | reverse complement strand
AGCTGGACTCAGGGAGCTGGACTCAGGGAGCTGGACTCAGGGAGCTGTACTGATGTCTGTCTGAAAGTTAGTTAAGTTAAGTAAGTTAAGTCAGCATCAGTCAGTGGGACTGAACTGCATGTGGTCACCTGGAGAGGCAGAGGTGAGGACGATACAGTTCTTTAGTGTGTAATAAGACCAAAGTCTGATGAAACAGTTGGACAGAAAAAGATTGGCTGCTCCTGTTCAATCCTTGATGTGACATCACATGTTGGGCCATCAGCACTGGAGTCCCTTATATCTAATATCTCTGGTCTGAATTGTATGCTGTCCTTATTAGGAATGGGGAATAATTATTCATGAACATAAGGGCGCTTCACCAAATTCAGATGTAAATAAAAGCTGAGAAATCATTTTTTCCACAATAATGCCTCTTGTACATCGTCTTATCTTCTGGGAGATGCCTGTGTCATTTCAAATCAAGAAAAAACTTCTTGTTGAGTAAAAATAACTTTAAGTCAAAATTTGCCATGGGTGTGAATAATTTCAGACTTGACTGTGTGTGTGTGTGTGTGTATATATATATTTTTTTTTAAATGCTAATGTTTTAATAAAAAAACTGAACCATTGAATATTAGAGCATAATATGAAACATAAAATGATTGTGTGAAATATGAAATAATATTATGCCTTATTAAAAAATGTACTACAATATTGTAATACTGTAATAGTGGTGTGGGCTGTGACTGTGAAAAATTGTCCACACATAAAACTTGTTATTAATGAGTCTGCACTAATTTTCCATTGATAAGTGACTGTTAATAATATATATCACCATGATCATCATGATAATATAATCACCAACTGGCAGAGACACAGCCACCATCTCTCAGTAGAACAGTGTTATGTCAGACAGCCCATAAACGTTCTTACCTAACTAAGAAGCCACACAGCAGTAACTAAGGCCCATTATGACAGATTAGAGCAGGCGTGGGTCAGGGGCCCAGCTGTCTTATGAGAGCACGTAACCTCATTGAAACGAGCTGGATGCACAGAGCAGAAATGTTTATTATATAACAGCTTTCAGGCTAATAATTATCAAGTGTGTTTGGGCTGTTGTAGTGCAGCATACAGCCTGAGCTCATCCACTCACAGTTGCATATCTCCAGATTCACCTGAGGTCAGAGGTCATGAGAGTTTGAACAAAGATGTTGACTCCACATCCTATAAATGCTTCACTTACCTGGAGTGACCTCTATCTGATCTCATCTGGTTACATGATCAGTATAGTTTAAATAGTCATAGAAGGTCACTTTTTTTTTATCAGCTTGTTTTGATTTTATTGCTGTTCATGTGGACACTCATTTGTTTGAATTAACCAATCAAACAACAGAGTTGGATTCACACTGACCTGTTGGTTCCTTCAGTGCTGAACTAAACCAACATGACATTTTCACATTTTGTGTGTGTGTGTGTGTGTGCTCCTTAATTGGACTCTGATCTCTTGCTGAGATCCAGCTCATCCTGACCTCTGCTCCCTGTGATAAGGCAAAGTAAATAAAGTACCCCTGCTCTCTGATAAACTAGTCCCTGTTACTGGATTGAAAAGCCTTCTCTTTACCTCTTTTTCCCTCCTTTTTAACCTGACCATTACTTTTTCATCTCCTCTTTCCATCCTTTTTGCCTCTTCTTTACCTCCTCTCCACTTCTGCACACATACTGGCAACCCCTTGAAGCTGCAGTGTGGGACATGAAGCTGATGTGCTGCTCATCCTTAGGGCCATTTAAATGAACATGTCTCCGTCTGTCACTTTCCCTTTATTCATCTCTATTCTGATTCTCCTCAAACCTCAGCCCCCTTCACCATCCTCCCAGTCTTCTAGAGGGGGAGCCCATTAAAAAACATCTCTAGTGTTGTCTGCTGTCTCTCAACAACCCTCCCTCCCCCCACACTCAGGTGGCCCTTTGTGGAGAGCTGAGGGGCCTGTCTGGAAGCAATGCAATTACCATGAGCCTGGGTGCAAATGGAATGACGTAACCCCCATTAACAAGGGCCCTTTAGCCTCTTCTGTGAGCTGCAGGATGCACATGGGGTTGTCATGGAAACACTTTAAGCAAGACGAATCTTTCCACTGAAGCGGGTTGATGAGCTAAAGAGAGCTCCTTTCTTTCAGATTACGTGCTGTATGAAAAGGAAAATAATTATAAAGTGAAGCACTAAACTCAAGAGCTGATGTGGAAGAAACCCTTTTCCTCACGATGAAACCTTTAGCTTCATAACTGAAAGCCAACATGCTAACACAACACAATGATGGTTCACAAAGATCAAAGATGTCCACCACAGGCTTGTCCAGTAGTGACACTGCAGTGTAAATAATGTATGAATCTTATTGTATTTTATGTTTTAGCTAAGGTACATTGTACAACAAGAAAAACAGTGTAATGAGGGTCAGACGTGGATATTTTGATATTATGCAAAATATCACACATCGTACAAGTACTGTGATATTTGACATTAATATTGAGTTTATCAAAGCAGCTGAGTTAAACCTGTGTTGTCTCTCTCTGATTTATTTAAAGATAAAAATGAATTTATATGAGATTAGAATAATCAGATCATTAAGTAAATGTGAGAGTTGGAATGCTTCCTCTTCACTCTGAACCTTTTCAGACCACCTGCCTGCCACAAAATGACACCCACCACCACCATCAGCACCTCCTCATAGATCTGCAGCTGCTGTGAGAACACACATGTACACATACATTAACTGAGACGGCTGCTTCCTGTCTGAGTTTTTCTTCACATTAACATGCACATGTGTCTGTCACTGTTCACTGTCCTACCTTCTGCTGTAGCTGATGCTCATTTATTCATTGACAGGATTGAACCTGCAGGACCATATGAACTCATTCACTGTGACACTCTGTTATCAACACATCAGGGTTAGACAGGATTATTAATAGAGGTGTAAACTGAGAGAAGAAAGAAAGAAGCTAATGTATTTTATCCACAGAGGAGCAAACCAAACCTCTCATATGACATGTTTATTGAGGCTGCAAGTTCCTGGTTTGTTAGTCTTATACTAAATGATTTTGTTATGTGAATGTGATGATAGACTTCCTTCCTAGACATTTAGATATGAAGAATTTATGTCTCACTATGGATAAATCAGCCGCACCAGGTTAAAGAGTGTTGACTTTTCTCTGCTTCAGCTGCAGCACAGCTCCTCTCCACTGACAGCAGCTTACACTGTTGTATCACGGGTAATGTTGCTGGTCTTAGAGTCCAGCTTACTAGGGACAAAAGACAAGAGTTTTCCCTCCAAAGTCCCTGATGTACAGACGTGCTGTCGCCTTTTCATCCTGTATCACTGCACATCAAAACACGTGTTTCATCAGTCTTTGCTCAGACTGAGAAGAAGGTGAAGATGAGCAGCTGCTGAGCAGTGATAAAACACTCAGGTGACACTGAGTCACCTCAAACAACAAGACTACGATATCCTCCTCAGTGTCTCCTGACCTTCATCTTTCTCTCTCTTCTCTCCTGTCTTCCTACTCACCATTTTAAAGTGAATAAAACAACAAAGAAGTATTTGATTGGATGACAGAGTGGTGACATCACCACACTAGAGCCAAGTTTAAACAGCTAGAACAGACACTGGACCATTGTAAGACACTTGCACACAAAATACACACACGCATAGTGACACAAAGGTAGAAGATACACACTGATCCTGGCTCCCTGCAGCCTTGATCCTTATCATGTTAGGATAAGCTCACCCTGTTGTCCTGTTGCCAGGGTGACAGATGGGGTGATGTACCCACACAGTCATTGGTAGTAGAGTTCACTCAGCAGGTGCTGGCTCCATTTAGGGAGAGAGAGAAGGTTGAGTGTGTGTTTTGTGCACATGTGAGCTGTCTAGATGTGGGGTGGGGGGGGTCAGGCTCAGTGCCCGGTTGTAGCAGGTGCTGCTGTGTAACTAAGTGGTGGAATGTCCTCAGACACTAGAAGAGGGTGTGACTTTGTTCCCCTGCTCTGTGTGTCACATCTTCTCTTTACATTATGAGCAGTGATTATTACAAAGCTCCAGAGTTATAAGAACCATGATAACAACAATAATAACTGCACTGAGTGAGTCACTTTAAATCTCTTGTTCTCTCTCTTAATGTTTTATCAAGCCTCAAATAACTACAGACACACAAAGTTTCCTCACAGACACAAAACGCTACAGATACACAAAGTGTCCCTACAGAAACTCAAAATTAATACAAAGAAAGACAAAACTACTACGCAGAGATACACTGAGGGAGTTAGTCCCCTTTAGATCAAGTTTGTGATAATCAGGATACATCTGCTGATGATCTGATAGTAACATGTACAGTGAATGAAGGCCTGTTCTGTGCTGTGATGGATACAGATGTGAAATGTGTAGAGGACAGACAGATTTATTTTGTATCTTTTCAAAGATGTTTATTTTGTGTGTGTGTGTCCGTCCATCCAGAATATATTATTCCTTCTCAATGACTAACTCTGTCCTTAATAGATACTCAGGATGTGAACAATCCTGACAGACAGGTCAGTACCTGCAGGTGAAGCTCAGTCTGCTTTTGTTTTTCCGTGCACACACACAACACAAAACATCTGATCACCCAGTGAAGCAGGACAACAGGCTCTACATGCATAATGCATCAGTGTCTGGTAACAGCAGATCATTTGTTTCTCAGTATTTTATGTATTTATCAGCGTGTGTGTGCTGTAATTGGGCATTTTCCTTCAGTGTGTACCTAATGATGAACTGCCATATATATATACATATATATATATATACACACACCAAAATTATTCATACCCCTGGCAAATTTTGACTTAGTTATTTTACTCAACCAGCTCAACCTAACCACCAAGTTTTTTCCTTGATTGGAAATGACACAGGCATCTCCCAGAACGTTGCCACGAGAAGAGCCCAGATTCACCAGAATGGCCTTGATGGTGATCCTTGGATTCTTTTTTACCTCTCTTACTATCCTCCTGGCCAGTACATGTGTCACTTTTGGCTTCCGACCACATCCTCTGAGATTTTCCACAGTGCGAAACGTCTTTTTATATTTTTTTATAATACTTTGCACTGTAGCCACTGGAACTTAAACATTTAGATATGGCCTTGTAGTCCTTTACTAAATTGTGAGCAGCCACAATGCGCAGCCACAGGTCCTCAGTGAGCTCCTTTGTCTTAACCATGGCTCCACAAACCAACTGCAGAGAGCTGCTGTTTTTGATTAAAACGGCTTTTCCCAATGAATCAGGGTAATTAGGATGTTTTAGAAGAGCTTGGACTATTTGGAATGGTATAGAACTTTAGATTTTCCCATAGGCTGTGACAGTTTGCAAAGGGTATGAATAATTTTGGACATGCCACTTTTTGTTCAAATGTAAATAAAAGCTGAGAAATAATTTTTTCCACAATGATGCCTCTTGTACATCGTCTTATCTTCTGGGAGACGCCTGTGTCATTTCCAATCAAGAAAAAACTTGCTTGTTGAGTAAAAATAACTTTAAGTCAAAATTTGCCAGGGGTATGAATAATTTCAGACTTGAGTGTGTGTGTGTGTGTGTGTGTGTGTGTGTGTGTGTGTGTGTGTGTGTGTGTGTGTGTGTGTGTATATATATATATATATATATTATAGGTTGTGTTATGCAGTTGATCACTGAAGGACAAAGAATCATGATACTCACCTCCACTGCGAAGGTGGGGACAGGTGCTGGATTGTTCTCAATTACCTATATTTTACCTAGATTTTTTTTTTTTTTTTTTAATCAGTTTTTTAGGAAATTATAAAATTAAGAATCTTTTGAGTGTGCACCATTTGGTTCAGATCCAGGAGGAGGAAACCATAGAGACAGCAGATATAATGGAATTATATAATTCTTACTGAGTATGTGCATGTGTGTCAGCACAAAGCAGGTCTTTAGTTGACTCAAGCTGCGTCAGGATCAGAGACTCTTATCTGTGATCTCTACCAGGGAGTTTTCAGGGTCTAAAGAGCCCTCCTGTGTCAGGAAGAGTAGTGATGAAGGCTCCTAACCAGCAGCTGACTTGGGGATCAGTCTATTGTTTACACTAAACACATCAGTCTCTGTCACAAGGGTAACAAAAGCTGTATTGCATCACCTGGAGGAAGTTAATCCTTGATGTAGGAAGAGCATGTGCTTTTACCACACAGGGGCATAACAAAGGAAAGCTGCTCAGTGGCATGATGGGAAAAGTAGAGAGAGGGGTATGTGGGCGAGCTGTCTGTCAGCCTCCTCCAATAACAGGTGTCCAGGCTATAGTCCACTTGGTCCCAAATGGCTTCAGCTCAATTGGTGGCCAGTGCAGGGCTCACCTCCTGTGGCTGCAGCCAATCACACAGCAGGATCCACATTTCACAATATAAACAGTTCCAGAGCACAGTGCTGTCAGTGACAATGAGTAGAAAGGAATGAACACTCAAAAGGGCAACAGCTCTTTTGCATAACACACTTTCTGTAGAAACATCTAAGGTCACATACAGGGGAAGGCATGTTTTTAACCACAGAGCTCATAGTTCAACTGTCAGCAACTGAAGAACGTTAATTTATAAACAGACTGAACCTTTTAAAGTGATAAAGGATCAATTACATTATCAGGAAGAGAAGTTGGACACTTACCTGTCACATGGTCTCTGATTGTCTGGAAACCCCCTGGAGTTAGCCTGTGTAAATATGTGGTCTGTCTGTTGCTATGGAAACACTTCTGCTTGGTTTGACTGAAGCAGTCTCTGCTCACTAACACTGAACCATCAGCTGCTGACTCCATCACTGACTAACCCACCTGAACACTCAGGTCATGTGACCTCATCACTGTTCTGCCCACAGACTTAACCAGTACCAGTGACCAGTAAACAGCTGTTTCAGAGCCCCTCCCCCATTGTATCATGTCTTCCTCTGTGATGATTGTGATACTGTCATGCTCAGCTCATTCTCATATGTTTATTAATGTGCATTTCTGTGCCTGAGTTTTGACTCCTTGTTGTGTCTGTTTGGCTCCATGTTTCTCTGCATGCTGCTCATCTGTAGCTTTGTACCAGTGGCTCGAAGCAGACCGCCAGGGCAGGGATCCAGGTGCTGCAGCCACAGGTAAAGAGTGCTACACTTCACACTGCCTGTCTGCTTCTCCTCCATTTTCCCAGTTCAACCATTTCAGACTCTTCCCCACATTCTTCACATCTAACAGTTTAAACCAGTTTTAGTCTCAGGCTGTGGACTCAGCTTCAACCTCCCAGACCTGGGGGTCTGTTCAGTGGTGCACCACTGCATAACACCTTTACAGTTAACTGAAAGGTTTCATTAAACCAACAAAGGGTTCTAAAGTTCGAAACAAGGTTGTTGTTTGATTTAAGTTCAGAAGCATCAAATATGAAATACTGATCATGTATCTGACTCATGGAGAGAAAAGACAGAAGCTGAACTTGGATCTAGAACCAGGTCTCTGCTCCTCATTCAGGATCAGTTAATACAATTATCACACTATGAACCAGCAGCTGGACAGCCAACATGTGACACATCTGCAAATTACCCATTATCTGGACTTAGAGACACTGTAATTTATCAGCCCAAAGATTCATCAAGTAAATGATCAGCTGATTAAACATGGATGAATGTTCACTCTTTACTCTGTATTGTATTGTAGATTTCATCAGAGAAAGATATCACCTGCTTCCTGTTCGCACTGAAGAATGATCTGTAGGTTTTGCCTTAGTCAGTATTAACAGCTGTTCAATCACCTGCTTAATATATTTGAACTGAAACTAAAACATTCAAATTTGTGTGAAACTGAAAGAGGGAAATGAGATGTTGGTGACTAGGTGTAGACCTGGTTTCAGAGTGAGGTGGAGTTTCTTTGTTTCTACTCACTTTTATCATTATTTATATCATGTAACACTGTCTCTCAACTCAACATAATTCGTAATTATGACCATTGTGTCAGTCATGTCAAACAAAACCTTTATCTGGAATGATCAGTGATTAAATGTCCCTTCTTCTTCATCCTGCTCTCCTCTTCTATAACCTTCTGACCTTGCCCTAATCAGAGGAAAGTCCAGGTTGGTTTGTTGACTGGCTACAATCAATACTCCCAGTTTGAAATTAGTACAGCTTCAGCTCAATTAAAGGAAATGAGATGCTGTGTGGACTAGCAGTGAGTTTTTCTGGTCCACAGAGGGTCTTTACAGAGCTGCAGGTTTGACCTTTGTATCAGGCAGCATCAGCAATTCATCAGAAAGAGAAACTTTGAGTCAGCAGGTTTTCAACCTGCCAATGTGTCCTTGTTTATTGAATCCCTTCCAGCTTCTTGATTTGCTCTGTGTAACTGGGCTGTAGTTGTGATTGTTTTGGTTCAGGCTCTGTGGCACTTGTAGCATCCCTATTAGGCCAATCATTTGTCTACAATACTAGCACATCTCTGTGGCCCTTTTTAGGCAGGGAAGTGCTTTGAGTGAAATGCCATCAACATGCTAACATGCTGATGAATAGCAGGTACTGTGCATTGTTACCATGGTTACTTAGATTAACATGTTAGCATGCTAACATTAGCTAATTAGCACTCAATACAAAGTACAACTGAGGCTGATTGGGATTGTCATTAGTTTTGCAGGTCATTTTAAAATTTTGAGGAAGATGGTGATAGATAGATGATGGTGATAGATAGTAGTGCTGAACAATACTGAAATCACATGATAGCCAAGTGCAATATCCGAACTGCAAGAGCTGCAATTTTTAAGGTAAAATGTAGAAGACCTTAAATTAAGCACTGTGTTGCTACAAACACCTGGCCTACATATTATCCACACACAAAGGAATATCTTTGTTCTCCACTTCTAATGAAAATTTAATGAAGGACCGTTACAACTGTCAACATGACCCACAGTTGCTACTGTATGATTTTTTTATTTATTTATTCTTTATTGTTACGCCGTAGTGGACAGTGGAGATATCCAAATTTGGTATAATTCATCATGAAGGGGACTGGAAGGAGAAGGAGTTGTTTGTTTCATCTGGTTGCTGAGATCAACTAAAAAACAAAAAAACATTCACCTTGCTGATGACATGATGTGAGGTGTTCTAATAAAGTGATCACAAACGCCTGGTAGGTCCCTTATTTGGATACAGTTACCGCATTGTTAGGAACACTTCACTAACATTCCTCACTTCATCTTGTCTTGAATCCTTGTGACTGCATCATCTCTGCAGATTTGTCAGCTGCACGTTCAAGATGACAATCTCCTGTTCTACCACATCCAAAAGGTGGTCTACTGGATCCTGGTCTTGGGATTGGGGAGGCCACTGAAGTTCATTGAACTCACTGTTCATGAAACCAATCCGAAACAACTTTAGCTTTGACATGGGGCATTATTCTGCAGGAAGTAGCCATTAGAACTGTGACTGTAAAGGGATGAACATAGTCAACAATATTCATATAGACTGGTCATACAGACCATGATTGAGGGGTTGATGAGGAGTAACCTCAAACTTCCCAGCCTGTCTTCCTCAATCTATACAGCCTCACACTCATGATCTTCTGTAATGTGCAACAGGAATACACTTTCTATCTGACACCCTGATTATTGCACCACAAACACTCAACCACACAAACTCATCATCATCATCACCAGTCACTGATTTCTCTGTGTTCTTGTCTCCCCAGGTGAAAACTTTGAGCAAAGTCCCCTGAAGAGGACATTCAAATCCAAAGTTCTAGCGCGTTACCCTGAGAATGTGGAGTGGAATCCCTTTGACCAGGATGCTGTCAACATGGTAGGTGGCCACTGTAGTGAAGATAGATCATGCTCTTATAGGGGGAACCCGAGTACATAAGAGGGAGGGTGCAGACCAAGTGTCAACCCACCTTGACATCACCCATTGGTTTGTGAGCTGCTGCTTTGTAGCCTCCAGTATATAAGGGTATAAGGTTGAGCTGTCACCCATGTGACATAATCTGCCTCAGATGTTGTGGAGACCAGAAATGAACATCAGAGCCACACTCTTAAATCAGAAAGGCACCACCATGACGGGGACATCTAATAAGACCTCAGTCCTTCCATTATTAGCAAAATAAGACAAAAAGTGATTGTTTAATCAGTAACATCAGAGGGTGCGCAGTGTGTGTGGAGACAGTGACCTTCACTGTCTCCTGCACTGTTAAATCATTCAGCTGGTTCTCATCTTCCATCAGGATGGAAACAGGAAATAGCCTGACACCTGAACTGACTTACAGACCCTCTGAAGCTCCTCCCCATCCACCATCCCCTCTCACCTGGACATTCATTAACTCACCCATTCACTCGCTCACACACCACATGTTGGCAAAAATGTGAAACATGACAGTTCGGATTCCTCAGTGATGAATTTAGTGAGTTTACATTGTGTCTTTTAGGCGTGAGGAAACTTTTACTGTGGTCGTGAGTGTGTGTGTGTTTAATCTAAAAACAATAAGTTAATGTTGTTTATCTGCAGACCTTTCACCCTCACGTTTCTTGTTTGAGTATGCATGTTTGAGCTGACACACTTTTATTGTGTGCGGTGCTGGCACACAATAAAAGTGTAAATTTAGTGATTTATTTCAGGCTGCAGTTTCACTCAGCAATCTGTTTATTATTATTAATAATCATTCATGGTCTGTACCATGTAAACAATGCCAGTTCCCTAGCATCTGAGTTAACATATTTTATATTATTATTCAACATAATTATTGATCCACATCTTTCACATCTTCATTTCTATGACCTGTCTCTGCTCTTACACACAGAAACATAGCTATATGTGTAGATTTCTGTGGTTCCTGCCCCCCAGACCTGCCCCAGTGACACTGGAGAGCTGAGACGTACACACACCATTGCCACCACAGACAAACACATGTACAATCAAACAAGAGATAATCAATAAAAATATTGGTTGTAATTCAAAATTAAAATTGACTCTGCCCCTCCTCCTGCAGTTGTGTATGCCTAAAGGCCTGTCGTTCCGGACGCAGGCAGACCAGCATCTTCCTCAGTTCCACTCCTTCATCATCACCAAGGAGGATGGCTCTCGGACCTACGGCTTTGTCCACACCTTCTACGAGGAGGTGACGAGCCCTCAGATCTGCTCTGCCATGCAGACCCTCTACCAGATGCACAATGCAGAGCATGCTTCTCCCAACCCCCCTTCGTCGTCCTCCTCCTCCTCCTCCAGCATGGACTCTCTAGCCAGCAGTGTAGATGAGGCTGACTCACCCTCCTCTTCATCTGCTTCATCCTCGTCCCGTGTGGCAGGTGGCTACGACTCGTCACGGGACACCCTCTATGTGTCCAAAGCCTTATGTCTGATCACCCCCATGCCATTCATGCATGCCTGTCGCCAGTTCCTCTCCCAGCTGCACAGGGCTGTTACTGTAGCCAGTGCCCCCCCACTGCCACTGGAGAGTTACGTTTACAACATCCTGTATGAGGTGCCACTTCCTGCCCCAGGCCGCACACTCAAGTTCCACGGTGTGTTCGAGCCCATCGTGTGCCAGAGGCCCGGGCCGGGGGAGCTCCCGCTGGCTGACTTCCCCCTGGCAGAGGCTTTCAGTCTGCTGGGGGTGGAAAACCTGGTTCAGGTGTTCACCTGCACCCTGCTGGAGATGCAGATCCTGCTGTACTCACAGGGTAAGTCCTCCTTACACAGAACGGTAGAGTGAGACTTTTAGTCACATGACTGTAATGTGTTAAATGTGTGTTGTGTGTTTGTGAGATGATGATGAGGAAGACTCTGCAGCTCCAAAGCTCAGTAACATGTAATCAGATTCTCCTCTTCATCCATTATTCAGGGACACTGTTAGTGTGTTTGTGTGTGTGTGTGGACTGTGATCACCTTACGCCTTACACAGTGTCCCTTGAATCTTCATCCACTGTAACTTTCTCAGCAACCTGTTTAGTCATGTTTGTTCACACACACAGACCCACAACTCTGTGCCTGCAGCAGATTGTGTTAAAGTTGCTGCTCCTGTGGGTCAGTCTCACACTGAAAACACTATCTGATACAGGACCAATACTATCATAGACTACGGACATGTTTACCACAGCACATGGTGTGGGGACACACTGACAATCTGTGACACGCATGAGACTTACAAGGTGAAAACAATGGCAGCATGAGGCCTTACAGTCTGACCATGTCCTGGGGTCGTTAGCTGGCACCTCATGTTTCCATGTCCCAGTCATGCACATGGAGGAACTACTGCCTGATGGTGTGTGTCTAGACCCACAGCTTGGTGAAGGCAGCACACACTTGTAGATTAGATGCTGCAATCTGATTGGCTGACTGCACTACTCTGTGTTGACAGTCTTGTCCGTCAGTTGACCAAAGGTGAGATTAGACTGCAGCTTCATGACAGACTGTAGATCAGCTGTATTGGTGGGTCAGTGGTGATCTGGACACAAAGGGCTGAGTCAGTACAGAGTACAGAGTGTTAACTTTCTCCTCTTCAATTTAGGCAAGGCAAGGCAATTTTATTTGTATAGCCCATTTTTACAAACAGTTTGTCTCAATGGGCTTTACATAGCATCATAACAACATCCTCTGCCCTTAGACCCTCACATCGACTGAGGCAGCTTAATGGGAGTAATGGGTGGTAGACTGGTTCCTGGGAGCGAAGGGCAGGTCGGTTTAACAGCAGGGGGAAAAGGGGAAGGGGTTGATGCAGGGGGCAGTTGGTGGAGAGAGATGGAGCTTCGGTGGATCTGTGGAAACACAAATGGAGAGAGAGTGAGACACCAAGGCCAAACTACAAGGTGCAGTAGATAGTGAAAATGATAATTTAAAGTGTGGGAGAGGAGAGGAGAGAGCTCTATGTAACCTGATGTATCCCCCAGCAGTCTAAGCCTATAGCAGCATAAAAATGGTTCAGAACTACCTGAACCGGCCCAAACTAAACGCTCTGTCATAGAGGAAGGTTTTAAGCCTAGTCTTAAATGTAGTGAGAGAGTTGGTTCCATATTAAGGGAGCCCGATAACTGAAGGCTCTACCTCTATTTAGTTCAATATAGGTGTAAAAGTGTAATTCAACCTCAGAGGAAATAAGTTTTTCAATGTCCCTCTGAATACACAGCTGGAGGCATGATTAGCCTAGCTTAGCATAAAGACTGACTGATCAGCTAACTGATCAGCTTTGTGTTCAATGTTCAGGTACACCCATCAACAGCTCCAGCTGGTCACATTGTGTTTAATGAAGAAGCCTGTGAGCTGACACAGTCAATTCTTAAAACCAAGACTTCCATCAAAGTCAGAGCAGAGACTTTGCACCAGAAAGCATCTGTAGCACACAGACCATGCCAGTTTCTGCAGTCGGATTCTTGTAATCATTTCACCTACTGGTGTCCTTATGTTTCAGGTCTAAATGATGCTGCTACTAAACAGCAGTTAAAATTTTATTTGGCTAATGTGAAGGTACAAAGTTATAAAGTAAATTTCATGGCGTGAAATACTATCCATCTATTATCTATACTGCTTATCTGTGCAAAGTCATGCTGGAGCCAATCCCAGCAGACATTGGGTGAGGGCGGGTACACACTGGACAGGGCCAACATATAGAGACAAACAACATTCACACTCACATTCATACCTACAGGCAATGTAGCAGCACCAATTAACCTGCATGTCTTTGGACTGTGACAGGAAGGTGGTGAACCTGGAGGGAACCCACACAGACACAGGGAGAACATGCAAACTCCACATAGAAAGACCCCAGGATACGGGATTGAAACCAGAACCTACTTGTCACTACACCACTGTGTATTTGATATTATTGAGTACCAACCCAGTCATACTTAAAATGTTGTAACAAAACCTAATTTTCTCACTTGTTTGACCACAAGTACTTTGGGAGCAGGGCTTGTCCTTTAAAAACCTTTGTAATGTAACACCAAAGAAAACTTGTACAAGGTTAATCCATTGTGAACACTTCAGAGAGCAGCGGCATGAACACGGGTCACTGTTAGAGATGGTGAGAACCAGAAGCAGAGATTTATCAGGTAGTCTCACCACCTCTACCTGTCTGACTGTATTCATTGAATCCACACCTCCACCATGTTGTGTAGTCCTGGAGTCAGTTGAGCAGTACTTCACAGACTCCTGTCCTGGCTTGTTGCATGATGTGATGAGACGCCTCTTTAAGCCTCACTCTTCCTTTCAGTCATTTTCAAACTCATTATCTGATCATCACAGTGCAGTTGCTAAACTCCGAAGATCAGCTACTGTCAGCTGTTCACCACAGACTGAGGCTGAGTAGGAGCTGTTGATGTTTATCAGTCCCTGATAAACTGTTTCACAATGACTCAACATGTCTCATCCTGTTGCAGTGTCTCTGAGCCCTGTCACTGCTGCAGCGTTCTGCAGCGCCAGGCTTTGCCATATCAGATCGGTTTGCATGTTTGAGCTCCTGTCAAAGGCGTTTGTACCTGTCATGTTTCAGGGGAGTTTCTCTGGCAATGCAGCAAGTGTTGTGAAAGATCAAGATAAATCTGCCCTGTATCAGTTTCTATCTGTAATGAAACCAAAGAATTAGTTCAAGTGAGAAGATAAAATCACTCACTCTTCCTTTCTCATCATCTTCTTTTTATTCCCCATGAGGCCTCACTGTGAGGAGAAAGAGGGGCCTGTGAGAGGCACCTTTTCAGACCTTGGTCATACCACTAAGTGTGTGAACCCATCTGATACTTGTGTGCGTGCATGAAGGGAACAGGTTTGGAGGGATGTGCCATGACATGAAAAAAGAAGCAGGAGTGTTTAAGTCCAACTCTGTGTGTTTCTCACACAGGATTGTGTGTAGAAACCTCAGCCTGTTCAGACCTGACCTGTCATCTTTACCTTAATACTAACAATGAAAACACAAATATGTAATTGTTCAGCATGCTCAGGTTTATTGTGCTCCTCAATACTCAACAACAACATTCCACATTGGTTTGAATGTGCTCTACAAAAAGGCCTCTTGGACCATAAAAAGCTGCCATGATGATTTTTCTGTAGCTCATTATCAGTTATTGTATTAAGCTTGTTGATATAATATTTAAATCTCAAGATATTGACCAGCATACTTCACAAGGGCTTAGCAGGAAAATGGTCAAAACCAGTTGTATGGAATCTCACCAATTTGGTGAACAGGAACTCAGGGCACAATCTGAAGTGTCATGTTGATTGCTGCATTATTTACCATTTTTATGTCTTTGCTCAGTTTGCTATGAGCTTGAACAACTTAGAGTCATTAAACTTGGCACAGTAACTGTAAATGATGTGTAAATGCTCAATCATTATTTGACCAACATAATGAAATGCTGTATACAGCTTGTCAGAAAAGCCTCCCTTTTTAAGTATATGTCCTGTTTGTAGATTTTGGTTTTACATGAACACAGATTTATGTTAAGAAAAATCTGACCTTTTTAATTATAAAATTATGACTCATTCAGTGGAGATTTAAAAGACGACGAAACTCCAATTAAAATGGATCATTACTCACCTTTATTGTCAAAATCAGTTGTGTAATGTAGCTATTGTGACCCTTAAATCTGAACCATTTCACACTTTGACTGTGACTAAGTCAGACCTTTGATAAAGTGCTCTCCTTCTGAGGTTTGTCAGAGGTTTGATGTTTTTCTCCTTCCACTCATCATCTTTTCGTTCTCCCTCTCAGACTACCAGTGGTTGATGACAGTGGCAGAGGGCATCACCACCCTGCTGTTTCCCTTTCAGTGGCAGCACGTCTATGTTCCCATCCTGCCAGCCTCCCTTCTCCACTTCCTGGATGCTCCTGTCCCCTACCTTATGGGCCTACAGTCCAAGGAGGGCACTGATCGCTCCAAACTGGAGCTTCCTCAGGAGGTACAGAGCCAACCCACCTGTTGTTGATAGTTCAAAATGCCCACATTAAATCTCTTTGTGCCCCAATGAAAATAATATTCTACTGAAAATATAAAGATTTTTTTCATTTATTTTGAATAGAAGAGTGTTTGACCTTTCACTTAGTCCTGGATTAAAACTACTGTTATCTCTGGCTTCAGAGTGCCAATAGCTCAGGTACACTTCAACACCAGGATCACTCTCACACTAGTCTGGAACAGACGTAAAGGAATTATTCTGCATTTTGGAAAATTTTCTTATTTGCTTCTTTACATGACAGGATTAATATCATTAGCATAAAGGATGGAAGCACATAGGTCAGTGTGTCTGCACCTGCTAATTGTCTTAATGCTTATCTATGATAAACATGGAGTGATGCAGGAGTGTTCCTAACACAGAGACTAACATTAAACTTTCAGTGAGATCTTTTACCTGCAGTGAAGCTTTTATTCAGGTTTGTCCTTCAATTTTCCTGTGATCTTTGTGTATCTGTGTGATGATGTAAACACATGGTCATGGTCTTCAGTTATTCATCTTTTACCTGGGCTGTTGGTGTCCTTTGGGGCTAATCTGCTCTCTGAGGTCCAGGTCAGACCACATCTAAGACCTGCAGGTCTGAAAGGTTTTGAATTAGGACTCAGGGTTGAATGTCTACTGTTTTCACTGAGACAAATTAATTGTTTCTATAATGTATTGTTTCAATGTGTATGTAAATCTATGCCTAATGTCCCTGTTTAAGTATCTCTACCTGTGTAATTTGATTAATATTCAATTCATTTTCTATTTATGTATGTATTTGATTTTTCTTTTTTCCTCTTTATTTTTTTTTATATTTTATCATTTTAATAGAATGAATTAATTGATTAATTAATTGAGAATTGGAGGGGATAATTTATTATTGAAAATGGGAGGTCAAAAAAAAGATACAGTGTAGTGACAAAGGTGTACAAGCTGCAGCATTTTGCAGTCAGGGCTCAGTGCCGCTGACAGTACACCGCGTCCATGCAGCATCACATGCAGGCAACTAATTCATTATTTCCAGTGGAGACACACAGTGCTCAGGCCTGCAAGACCTGTCAGACCTTTTTTTGTGTGTGTGTGTCTGTGATATCCACTAACACAGGACTATCCACTCAGCTTCAGCCTTTCCATCCAAAGAGTTTTCAAGATCAGATTGGGCCTTAGATAAAAGAATTTCTGAATGATCCTAACAGCATCACATAAACACACAGTTGGACAGGGAATCACCTATTGTTCATCTACAAATCCAACCAAAGACAATCTTTTTATTTCATCTCCAACAGTCAGACAGTGAGGTGCATGTGCTCTGCATTCTAGTATCTAGCTTTATTCAGGGGGGTCACAGTTAATGTGTGTGTACGTGTGTGTATTCATGTGTGAAGGTGAGGTAAGGCCCGGACAAAGCAGAACATTCAAGCCTGCTGGCATCTGGCTTTGCTTACATTCCCCTGTCTCCCAGTGCTTGTTAACCCAGCACATTACTTATGGATTGTAATTATGGCTTCCAGTGCAGGGAGACCGTCTCCCTCCTCTCCCCTCCTCCTCCTCCTCCCCCACAAAGGCCCCTGTCTGGAGAATCTCCCTGTGTCTCTGGATGATCCTTTGAAGTGGCAGCGACCTAGAAATTGGCTGATGATGAAACAGAGAGTAATTGGTGAATTAATGTCAGACAAGGTTTGTTTATTCAAAACTTGTCTAACAAGTGATCACTGTGGAAGCTGTAGTTTTTGATTACTGTGGAGGCTGTAGGTTGTGATGGCTGGTGGATCACTGGCATCTCCAATCCTGGTGGAGCTTCCCACTTCAAATACTGTATGAGGAAGTATCTGCCAGACTCATATGATCCTCAATCTGCACCATATTTGATCATCAGTTGCTTTTATCTTTAATCTTCAGAACTGGTGCTCTGGCAATCAATTGTCAGAGCTTCTCTGTAGAGCCACACCACACACTGGGGTCTGACCTCAGCCCACTAGAATTTGTAGTATGTCTGTGCTCTCTGGAACATTCAATCCTGTCTGTATGGTTTTGTGAATCTTAGAGTCTAGTGCTTTAGCTGGTGTGGTGCTAACTCAATTATGTCCGATTCAGGTTGATCTCAGACATGTTTTTATCACAATCTGACCAACATTCTCTATATTCTACATCTCCCAGGTCAAACCTAAAACCCTGTGTTGTCATAATATCTGCTGTTAATACTGGTCCGAGTGCCCTGGACACTCCACCACTGCCCCTTCCTTTATTTTCTGTTTGTGATGTGGACTTTTTCCCACATTTCCCATATATATATATATATATATATATATAGTCTCTTATACA
>CM076669.1:17914808-17930255 GCA_038496675.1 Rachycentron canadum | reverse complement strand
ATATATATATATATATATAAAATATTCCTGAGCAGTATTGTTATATTAATATCTTTCCTGTTCCAGGCCAACCTGTGTTTTGTGGACATTGACAACCATAGCATCGAACTTCCAGAGGACTTCCCCCAGTTCCCCAACAAGACTGAATTGATCCAGGAGGTCAGTGAGGTCCTGCTCAGCTTTGGCATTCCTTCCAACACAAGGGCCCCACCACGGACCCGCAGCAGTCCCAGCAGCAACCCCTGTACACCGGGCAGGGAGCGTAAGTCTGTGGCCCTGCAGCAGCTAGAGGATGATGGGCGTAACGGCAACCTGGCAGGGGAGGAGCTCGCTGTGTTGGAGCTGCTGCAGCGAAATGCCACCCTGGAGAGACTGCAAGCACTCACCAAACGCACCGGGGTCACAGTGGCCCGTGTGGATGCCCTGAGGGCTGGAGTCAAACCTCAAGTGACTGACAAGCTGGGGGGGCGGACAGCAGCTGAAGAGGAGGAGCTAAGGAATGCCAAGATGAGTGTGCAGCTGAGGGAGGTGTTTGCCAGCCGCTTCACCACCATGTTTGCTGACTATGAAGCATTTGTGATCCAGAGCGCCCCAGACCTGGAGTCCTGGCTCACCAACAGGGAGCAGATGCACAACTTCGACAAGGTGATTATCTTTACTATTAGGTTTCACTGAGAACAGGGTCAGTGCGATTGCTTTTTGTGATGAAGAACATTTCTATAATGAACGATGGAAATAAATCTACTGTGGAGGGAAAATGGATCTGCTGTTATTTTTATCACAGTGACAGAGTCCCACGCTGAATCTGATGACCTGTCTTCAGGGGTTAGAGTATGTGTGTCTCTGTCATCTCTTTTCCTGTGGAACTTCATTAACAACAGAACTGACTCTCTGAGAACTCTGCAGAAGCTGCAGAATCAACACCTATTTACCAGAGACAGAAACCTCCTGAAGGAGGATTTACTGCAGACAGTATTAGTGTCAGGGGACCAGATGGATCGTGTCTCTGATCAGGAGAGAGTTGAAGCAACACAAAGTTCTATGCTGGTTTCGGATTTATCCATCATCGAGACTTAAAGCTTAGAAAGTGTTGGCTTGTGAACATGCTTTATATTATGTGTATATGAATGCATGTCTGTTTGTTTGTTAAAGAAGAGTAAAGCGGTGATCACAGTGACTGTACTGTTCTGTTAAAGTGGGACCAGCTCTTCTTCACCTACATGTCTCCCTGCTCCAGGCCTCATTCCTGTCAGACCAGCCTGAGCCCTACCTGCCCTTCCTCTCACACTTCATTGAGACGCAGATGTTTGCCACCTTCATCGACAACAAAATCATGTCCCAGTGGGAGGAGAAGGAGCCACTGCTCCGCGTCTTCGATGCTCGCATCGACAAGGCCCGTCTCTATAACGTCCGTGCCCCCAGCCTCCGATCCTCCAGCTACCAGAGGTGCTCCATCCTCAGGGAGTCTGGTAAGCTAAGTCTGAGTGCATCAGGGGCAGTCAGGCTGTGGTTAGAACTGGCAGCAGGAAAGGATCTTGTTGATCACCATGTCTGTCCGACCTCCACAGCTTCAAACATAAGACGTGCAGTTTAAAACACACATGTAAACACTCTGCCTCGTCCTCCACCACTCTGCAAAAACACACACCATCTTACAGGGTTGTTTGGTCAGGACATTTCTCTCCATTACTACTGCTGAGGTTTCTCTCTTTGATTGGTGCTGAATGTACAGAGTGAAAAGGAGGTCGGACTCAGCACAGAGTCACTGACACAATAAACAGCTGATGATGGTATGTGGAGATGAAGATCATTTTAATGCCTTTTTATATCAGACCCTTGAATGTCTCAGAGCTGACTGAACCCGTAGTATATATTTGTGCATGTGGTCTGTCAGTGACCCACACCACTCATGGTAATGGATTGAACCACGCAATGGTGTGTGCAGATCCTCCCTTCACCTTCCCTCTCACTGCTCACACCACAATTACAGCTGCTGTCACACAAACCCAGTCTAACACAATACAACATGACCCCAACAGTCCAACAACAAGCAGACACAGACAAGGACATGTTTGTCGTCACTGCCATGGCAGATAAGGCAGGTGAAGGAGAGAAGGAAGAGAGAGAGTCCACATATATATGTATGTATATACATATACAGTACTGTGCAAAGGTTTTATTCCACCCTTAGATTTGTTGTTATAATGACCATATATAATTATTTCTCAGTCTCTTTATTAGAATACAACCAGAAAATAGAGGAAGTGTGTATGCAGTAAAGAAATCAGATAAAACAGCTTCTATAGGCTAAAGTGTCAAGTATTCAGTGAGACCTTCCCTTACACTTGAGCAATAGCAGGAACTTGGCTCTTAAACCTAAATGGAATGGAGCCATAATTAATGTCATTGTTAAAACCTGTATTTGTTTTTGACTATTTCATGTCAAAACGATGCGGTGAAAAAGGTTTGAGCAGGACATGCTTGAACATTACAGACACATGTTGTATGACTTTTCAACTTTCAATCACATCATTCAAAATGACAAAGAATTTGACATAAAATTATAATTTTGCATCAGCAAGGCCACTCTCAAGGGGAAATCAGCTGCTCTGTCTGCTCTTTCGCAGCTCAGGCCATTGAGCAGCGGCTGATGAAGATCGACCACACAGCCATCCACCCTCACCTGCTGGACATGAAGATTGGTCAAGGCAAATACGAGCAGGGGTTCTTCCCCAAACTGCAGGCTGACGTGCTCAACACAGGGCCAGCTACCAACAAGTGAGTGGTCCTTCCTGTGCAGCTGTGTGATGATCCTTTTGTCAAACTACTGGTGATCAATGAGTGAACACAGCATAGCAGCTTGTTATGAAGGTTTAACAGTGGTTTGGTCTGCAGGTGGTCTCACAGGACAGCAACAGCTCAGCGCAGGAAAGACCGGCACAGACAACAGACAGAGCACCTGAGCCTAGACAACGATCTGAAAGAGGTACAAACCCTCCAAGTGCACCCCACCCCCACCGCCACTGCTGTCTATTTATCATATTTCTGTTTGTCTTTGTTCTGTACCTGAACTTTTTTTTTTCATGTGCATGCTACCTTCTCTGCTTTCTTTTCCATTCTTTCCTTTTGTTCCTCTGCTATCTGCTTGTGCGCCCTGTGCTGCTCATGGCGGTTGTGCCCCTCCTCCTCCTCCTCAGCAGGTGAAGGGCTGTCTGGTTCTGCAGAACTCCATGGCATTCTGGGAGTGGGACAATGCTTCCCCTCCACCTCTCAAACCGCCTAAAAAATCTGCCTCTGCATCTTGTCTGGTATGTGGAGGAGCTGCCTGTGTGGACTCCCTCTCACAGACTCCCTCTCCACACCCAACTCCACCTCATCACCACTCCAAACACTCTTAGCCAGGACTCTCACTTGTCCCTGAACTGGTTCACTGAAACCCTCAGAGTATTTCCTGTGCAGTCAACAGCCATTGAGTCAGAAATAAGAGCAGCTGATATGCCTGTTCATAGAGCAGATAAAAATATATAATATACAAATAACACATGTACGTCACCTGCAGCCACAGACCAGGTGTGGTTCCGTTGAGCTGATCTGAAATTTCACTGAGCTTCACAGGTCAGTGGAGTTTGAGCTGAAAAACAACATTAACCACAAGTGGAGAAGACAGAAAACCTTTATTTTTTGTGTAAAATCTGGCTTCATCTGGAGCCCTGCTTACCTCCTGACACACACACCTCTAAAACACATGCACTCCCCTCCTGTGTCACCATTTCACAAGTCTATAGTCCCAACAACACCACCTGCACACTGCTTTTAGTGGAAAAATCATTACCTCCACTCTATGGAGAGAAGAGATATCTTTAAAGTTTATAAAAGGGGAATTAAGTCTCATCCTGCTCACAGTTTGATGACTCAGCATCACCTGTTTGTAGTGTCAGCAGGAAAATGCACTGAGCTGATGGGTCTCTGACTCAAGTTCACTGTCTCAAACCTGCATCAATGCAAGATTCAGGTTCAGGTCCTTTATCAGTGCATGTGTTGTGTTGTTCACGCCTGACCAGTGTGTGTTCTCTCACTGGTTGTGTGTAATGTTCAGAGGTACATGCAGGAGGCCCGCAGCCTGGGAAAGAACCTTCGACAGCCCAAACTGTCTGATCTGTCCCCAGCTGTCATCGCACAAACCAATTGGAAGTTTGTGGAGGGGCTGCTCAAGGAGTGTCGCATGAAGGTGAAATACACAACATTAAGCTGAAATACACACAAGACATGAGGGTGAAATACACAAACGCATGAAGCTGAAATACACAACATATGAAGTTGAAATGTACAACTTATGAGGGTAAAATACACAACACATGAAGGTAACTATTATTATTATTATTATTAGTAGTAGTAGTAGAAGTAGTAGTTGTGTCTCTCTATTATGGTCTATTAGATTTACTTGACTCCCATAGTGACATAACTGTATATACACAAAACAAAGCGTCTGCATGTGTGTATTCAGACCAAGCGTATGCTGGTGGAGAAGATGGGCCGGGAGGCGGTGGAGCTTGGCCATGGGGAGGCAAACATCACCGGCCTGGAGGAGAACACTCTGATCGCCAGCCTGTGTGACCTACTGGAGAGGATCTGGAGCCACGGACTGCAGGTCAAACAGGTCAGTACACACTCACACACACACACACACACACACACATACACACACATACTCAATAAAGGCACAGTCTTTAGCCCTGTTGTTTGGACTCATTGCATAAAGGATATACTGCAACTTAGGGGGTGTAACGATACGTTTTTACAACTATATGATACATATCGTTTTCCATGGTTCTGATATATTTCAAGAATGATATTTGGCTCATGAAGAACAATATGATACGATTCAGTGACTTGAAATCAGTACAGTAACTTTTTGCCAAACATTTAACCAGTGTGACTGAAATAAATACCTGGTTTGACACGTTTAAATACAAAGTGGAACTTCTTAGTATCGATACAATTGATTATTTACATTGCAAACGGCAACAACAACTCACCAAATGATACATCGATGTAGTTGATGAATCCTTATACCTCTACTACAACTGGATGTGTAATTAATCTCTATGCTGATGATACTGTGTTGTATTTCACTGTAGATACTGTACAGTCTGCCACATAATCTCTCCAGCTGTTTGCAGCTGTGTTAACTGATTAAACCTTGTTTTTACAGTATTTATTATTTATTCATATTTTAATTGATTTTATCTACTCGACATCGGTGTAAATGAGCACTTTACCCTAGTGATTATCAAGTTTAAATAAAAACATGTTGATACTGAGGTCACTGCCTCATCACTGATAGTTTACACACTCCTCTACAGTCAACATGTCATGTTGTCATACATGTGACCTCTGTCCTCCCAGGGGAAGTCAGCGCTGTGGTCCCACCTGCTGCACTATAAGGCCCGGGAGGAGAAGCTGGAGCAGCAGCAGGCCGAGTCACCATGTAATACACAAACACACACACACCCACTGTGTGTCTCTCTAACACACATTCCTGAGTATAACACGTGTCCTCGTGTATTTCTTCTCAACAGCGCCACATGTTGTTGAAAGGAGGAAGTCTGACTGCTCCTTATCGATGCCCTCCCTCCGTGTGTCACTCATACAGGACATGAGGTACATGTACATGCTGCAGTTGTCATGGCAAATATACAACTCCTCCTCACATAATCAGCTACAGTGGTCGTCATCTAGCAGGCAAGGGCCAAAACTGGTCTGCCAGTGGTCATTTTAATCTCACAGTAACAGACTGATGGTTCCACATTTATTCATACTTCACACATTTCTCCATTGGCTGAAATAGATCTTGGTCATAGCTTCCTCTTATACATTTTGCCTACAAAATAAAAGCATGAAGAAACTTTTTTATTTTTTATTTTTTTAGGATTTTTTTTTTTTTTCCCTCAAGGTTTGTGAGCTTTCTTCTGAAAAGTTCTGACAGGATGTTCCAATTGTTCTGTTGCAAGTGTGACAGACATAACATGTGATATAAGACCAATATGGGCAGTTCAGTTAAAAAAAAAAAAAGAGACTGATGTAAGACAATCTGAGTTCTATGACAGAACCCTGAAATCCTCATTAAATGAGGCTTCAGTCCCCAAAGACAAAAAATTCTGTTGATCAGTCTAATATCAGAAGCCGTGACATCAATGGATCTCCAGTCTCTATCCTCTCAAGGTCAGAGGGTAAGCACAGCACAGGTCAAAGTTCAGAAAATTTAAGCGAGCTGCAGACACTGAACGCTGACTGATGAGGACAGATGTTTTCAGCATCTTCATTCTCTCTCCTCTGTCTTTTCAGGCGTATCCAGAGCATGTCTGAGATCAAGACAGATGTGGGCCGAGCACGGGCCTGGATCCGTCTGTCCCTGGAGAAGAAGCTGCTCTCACAGCACCTCAAACAGCTGTTGTCCCAACAAGCCTTAACCAAGTAAGCCACACACACACACATAGCAGACACAAACTCATCTTTATATTTTGAAATGAAAGCTTCACAGTTGGTCACAGTGGAGGAGACTGTTTGAAAATTACTGTGGCCTCCTCTCTGCCTCACTGTAATTCACATTAATTTTCTCTGAACTCTTCAATGGGAGATCAACTTCAGAATCAAGCTGAGCTGCTTTAGTACATCAAGAGCTGCCCAAAGCACCTGGGGTTCCCTTCAGAACAACTGGAGCTGCTTCACAACATCTGGAGCTGCCTTCAGAACACCTGGAACTGCCTCAGATTATATATTTGGATTTTGATATTTGAACCTGTTGGATTATCGCTACAAGGGCTTTGATTCTTCTCTAGTTTCCAAATCTGGTAGTTAATAACACTTGAGGTGTTACGAACACCAAAACCCACCGTTCCTTTACACATAATGCTGAGCGTTGAAGAGCAGTATTGATGGAGTCAGTGTAGTGAAGATGAAGATCTTTTGTTATTTAATTAAAGTTGAGTCTGTAATTGAAAAGTTTCACATCTGAAATCATCAGCGTTGCTTTTCAGCAGATAAGACATTAAATGTTCACATACAGGAACATTTAATGTCCCTGTATGTAAACACGACCTGAGCTGTGTGTTCCACACACAGGAACCTGTACAAGCGTTATGCCTTCCTGCGCTGTGAAGAGGAGAAGGAGCAGTTCCTCTTCCACCTGCTGTCGCTCAACGCTGTTGACTACTTCTGCTTCACCAGCGTCTTCACCACCATCAGTGAGTTCACCTCTGACCTCTGATTCACACCACACTCATGACACATACTGTTGTAAAATTGCATCACCAAAGCAAAGTCAGTCTAAGGACATGTTCATGTTGAAAGACATTCACTGTCCACAGATGTTGTTTTATTCAGTTTGGAACTTTGAACATGATAAGAAATCAATTATCACCAGTGTTTCTATAGATACATGAACAAAGCCTACAACTTCTGTAAAGTGTCATATTAACCCATTCATACACTGACATGTTTGTCCCTGCAGTGATCCCATACCGAGTTGTCATCATCCCCATCAAGAAGCTGAGCAACGCCATGACCACCTCCAACCCCTGGGTGTGCGTGTCAGGAGAGCTGGGAGACTCAGGCATCATGCAGATCCCCAAAAACGTCCTGGAGATGACTTTTGATGTGAGTAATGTGACCTCTGACCTCTCACAAAGCTGAGAACACACAGTCACTGGATGTGGTGTTTGTGTTAGTTCTGCTCCTTTTGTTCACCTCCTCTCTGCAGCTCCATTTACAATATATCATATCTCATGAAATAAGAAATGAAAACTACTAACTAGAATCATTCTGGTTTTCACACATAAAGGAGTGTTTTATCTGTACCTGAACTAAATGTAGAAAGTAGAGAGCCACCGCAGCAGAAGAACCCAGCACACCCACCTGAAGACTACAGTGAAGAGCCTTCTCTGTTCCACAATAATTATAACCATAACAATAATGTATAGTATAATTATAACCATGCAAATATCAAAGCTGTGTGTGTATGTGTGCCCCAGGCTCCTCATATATGCAACACCTCAATATCATATTTTCTGTTCTGTCTCACACCCACACACATTTGTCCTTCTCCTTGGTGTCTCCCGTTGTGCGAATGCAGATGCTAGGTGCAGACTGTAGCTGTGTCAGCTCATGTGAGGGGGGTTTCACACTCTGCTGGTATAGCTCATAACTGCACCTCACACTGGGGAATAGGAGGAAAATCACAAGCATGTTTGTAGTGAAGTATGTGGATCATTATACACATTTGAAGATTGTCTTCTATAATAAAGTCCAGTAAAAAGTTTGCAGTATGAGGTGTCCTGGTCAGAAAGTGGTGTTACTGTAGTGAACAGTACAGGGTTGTTAGTTCTGATAGTGCTGATGCACAAAACCACAATAACCCTAATAAACCTTTAAAATGAAATAGTTTACAACACTGTGTGACTTTTAAGTGAATTATTTATTTGTCTATTTATTTATATATTTTAAGGTGTTTCTATACAGTTTTATTAAATTCTAGTATTTTCTTGCTGATTACCGTTTTCTTTTTAATACGTTACTTTTTTTTCTGATTTCATTTTTTATTTTGTATCTTTATCACTCTTTGCGTTCCAGTCTTTGGTGTTTCCTCAGTGCAAATTTAGATTTATGAGATTCACAGTGGTGTTCCCTCATGTGTACATCATTTAAGCCACACACTGCAACTCTTAAATAGCCACAGATCAGACACGCTCCATCTTAAGTTACAGTTTAGTTTCTGTTGTAGTACGACCTAAGACCTCTAATGGTCTTGTCAGTGAGCTCCCTGCAGGACTATTTTGGTTTATTCTGTTCTCTCACACTGCATGCCCGTCTGTTTGCACTGGTGGTGATGTTTTTTGTCTGTTTGCATGATGGATGATTTTGATTTTGTTTTGGTTCTGTTTGGTTTCTGTTTTTTTTTTTTTTTTTTTTAATTGTCCATCCATTGTATCTTAACAAGTGTCTCCATCTCCTTCAGTCTGCTTTCAGGCCTCACACACACATCTCCGCTTTGTTCAAGGTCAGCTCCCCCCTAGCCTTCATGAAAAGGAGTTAATTCAACTTTATCTCATGTCTGTGTCTGTGGACAGTAAAATCAAATCAAATAAATAATAAACTTGTATTAAACCAACAAATACAACAAACAAATATATCATAAACTTCAATAAAGACAGGGTTAGGGATCTTTTATATCTGCCTGTGCAGTTTTTCTATAAATTGTCTCAACAGTCTATATACTATGTAGTGTGCATAGTCTACAGTCGATATATAGAACATATAGTCTATATATCTATACAATCTGTCGTCTATTCACTGTATATAGTCAATTCATTCTACAGTCCACATATATATAGCGTTTACAATATATAGATTTACACAGTCAATACAATCTATACAGCCATACAATCTATAGTCTGTAGAGATGATATAATCTATACATTTTATACAGTGTATATAGTCTGTAGTTGGACTGCAGCAGTAAAACAGTGTGAGCAGTAGCAGTGCTGTAAAGCAGCAGTTTGTAGAGGGATTTAATACTGCAGTAGGAATTTAGTTTAAAATACTTTTTTCTCTGCTGTGTGTGTATCTGTGTCTGTCTGTGTGTGTGTAGTGTCAGAACCTGGGAAAGATGACAACAGTGCAGCTGGGTCATGATAATGCTGGTCTCCTGGCTAAATGGCTGGTGGACTGTGTCATGGTGCGTAATGAAATCACAGGACACACGTACAGGTGAGTGGAGGCCGTAGGTCTTCAATTCAGTGTCTCCCACCTGTAATCACTCCACAGGTGTCACTTCACAGAGACTTCCAACTTGACAAGAAGAACACAACATACTCTCTGTCCCCTCTAGGTTCCCATGCGGTCGGTGGCTTGGAAAGGGCGTGGATGACGGCAGCCTGGAGAGGGTCCTGATCGGTGAGCTGATGGTGCCCTCTGGAGAGGAGGATTCTGGGAGAGGCTGTCGTACACCCCCACTGCAGCGTTCACCATCCCAGACCAGACGCATCAGCATTACATCAATGTCTGGGCGAGGATCCAGTCAGTACCTGTCAGGACTCTAATCAGATCAGGCAGATACAGTCAGATGTTACACATACTGCAGCCCCCCCACACACAGAGAAATGTAACTTAAGCACATGATGTAGAGCTGTAGGATAACACTTCACCATTGTATTTCACATCATCAAAGCTGTTTTGAATCTTGTGAACTACAAGACTGATTTTAGACTTTTTGTACATTTAAAAATAAACCACATAATATATATAAGATGAGCAACTACAGCTGCAAATGTAATTAATTTATTGATATGATGTTACTTTTGAATTGTTTATTTTCAGGAATTAAATTATAGAGCAGAATTGTTGAAACTGTTATTTCTCTGAATATAAGAGATCTGATTTAAAAATACTTGAGTCAGATTGTAAAATACAGTTACACAGTGACAGTCATGTCATTGTGTTTCCCTGTTTCCAGAACCTAATTCGGCCCAAATCCAGGAGGCTGTCAGGGAGGCAGTGAACAATATCATCAAACACTTCCACAAGCCTGAAAAAGAGGTCAGTGACTGATCTGTTTCTCTTGAAGAATCACTGATGTTCTGTCTCAACCCTGAGTCTGACTGTTCAACATGGTTCAGTTTGTGGCTGCTCTGATGTCACAGCATTGGAAACAGTAATGGCCGAGGCCTTTAATCCAGAACACTTAAGATGGCCTCTGTCAGAGTAGAATAAAGACTCAGCTGCTGGAAGAGGCCGTGAACCAGACTACACTAGTTTAATGTCAGTTTCATGTCATCTACACTTTTTTTCCTCTTCAGATTGTCTTTGTTAAACAGCTCAAACTGCAGGATCATGTTCACGGACATAAAGTAGCTTCTGAATGGTGGAGTTATTTCTAAGAGTAATTCATGAAGGAATTCAGTGCTGAAGTGAGGTTTGCTACCGACACTCTCCAACAATCAGCTGATATCAGGAGATGATGACCCTTCTGAAATCTCCTGCTTAATCAACCTGCCTCAACCATGGTTGACTCATACCATTTAAAAGCTGTGCACCAATCTCAGAGCTTTTGAGAGAAATGACCTCGTGATCAGTCACTTCTAGCCCCTTTTTCATCCATCAGTGCTGTCAAAACCACTAACAATGGTCAGATCAGCAACACCAATATTTTCCACCTTCAAAACCTTAACACACAAACATACAGACCTCTCAGTTGGTATCTTTGCTTCCATATTCACTGAAAAGGTGGTGGTCATGAGCTGCAAATTCTTGAGCTAGAGATGGACTAAAAGGATATCGTCCTCTATCTTTTATGTATTTGCATGATCTTTAGAATGTATTTATTTCAGTATTTTGAAAGTTGTCTTTATTTTTCTGTACCCTCACTCATCCCTCCATCCTCTTCTCCTTGCGTGTTTGACATGATGATCTTTCATTTCCCATGTGTTTGGTTTTTGACATGTTGATGTCCCCCACCGTTGTCTCGGTGCAGAGGGGCAGCCTGACGGTGCTGCTGTGTGGAGAGAACAGTTTGGTAGCAGCTCTGGAGCAGTTCTTCCATCATGGCTTCAAGTCCGCCCGCCTCTTCCAGAAGACGATGTTCGTGTGGGACTTTGTGGGTGAGTGTGGAGCTGCAGCACCAATATGAACTGTTTGATTTGGTTCTTGATTAGCCTAACAGTATGGTAAACACATTCTAAGGCTCTCTGTGCTAAAGGAGAAAACTGATGTCTACCTCCCAATGCAGAGAAGGCTGTGGCCTACATGGAGTCTGCTGACCAGATGGGGGACCTTCAGGAGACTGCACAGCCCCTGGGGATGACCTGTCAGTCACTCTGTCACTACATCAACGCCATTAACTCCACTCCCAGGAACATTGGCAAGGATGGGAAGTTCCAGCTGCTGGTCTGCCTCGGAGCCAGGTCAGACTTCTCAGTATATCTGTGGTGGCTCGTAGGTGAATTACTGCCACCTTCTGGTGGAAGTAGCCCATGATGAGTTAGTAAAACTTAGGGTAATACACCAATCAGCCATAAGTGGTCAGGACCTACCAGAAGTGGTCCAAGGAAGGAAAACCACTGGACCACAGACAGGGTCAGGGGTCAAGGCTCATTGATGGTGGTGGGGAGTGAAGCTGCCGAAGAAGTTCATGCTGGTTCTGATAGAAAGGTGTCAGAACACACAGAGCATCACAAAAGCTCCTACAATGGACAAGTGAGCATCGGAGCTGGACAATGGAGCATTGAATAAGGTCTGGTCTGAGGGATCAGGTTTTCTTTTGCATCATGTTTATGGCTGGGTGTGTGTGTGTGTCTCTTACCCAGGGAAGATGCACTGTGGGAAGAAGACACCTGTCTTTTACACATGACTTGTTATCCATAACATTTATGTACATTCTGTTTCATTATGTTCTGTCCATTTATCTGGTTATGTTCTTATTGTTGATGACTAATATAATTATACTAGTCACAGTTATCCATTATGTATCCATCATCCACTGTTTTTTGTGCAGGGACCGTCTGCTGCCTCAGTGGCTCCCCCTCCTGGTGGAGTGCCCAGTGGTTCAACGGATGTATGAGGACACGGCACTTCTCAGAGACCGCACCACTGTCAACACCCTTATCAGAGTTCTGGAGACGCTACATGACTTCCCCATCACGCTGGAATCCTTGCTGGTCAAAGGCATTGACCTTTAACCCCAGGATGTGGGGGGGGTGGGGGGGCAGCTGGTTAGCCTCCCTCAGCACCATCTTCACCTGCTCGGCCCTCTCTCAGCTTGTGATTGGACAGATTAGTGGCAAAGGAGGAAGTTAGGGAAACATATTTATTATTGAGTAACCAAAGGAAAACATTTCAGTGCATCATAGGAGAATTCAGAACTAGGACCCCCCCACAGCATAGCTGTGTCGAGTCTCCTAAACACACCAACACTTGTCAGGTTGCCTTCCCACCTTACAGGTTGTCTTTGGTTTTGTCTCACACTGTCTGATTTCCCTCTTCTGTCTGAGGCTTATTGGTTCCTGGAGATAAATCTTAAAAAACCTCTTTCTTTTCTAAAGAAGGCTTGAAACAGTTCACCTCTGCCGTTCTCATCAAACAAACAGACACGAACAGGAAGGAACAAACAGGATAGAGAAGAGCATTTGTTACTATTTTCAGTGGTGGATGAATCGACATTTGGTGATTTATATACACTTTTTCATGAGCCTGTGGTATAAATAGCATTAACTTGTGATGCTAGTGTAATTTCAGATTGATGGTGTACTAATGAACTGCCTGGAAGGAGGGAAATCAGACAAAGATAGTGAAAGTGGTTCTTTAAACATTCTGTGAGACCTTTCCCTGTGTGCTGTCTGTAGTCTTGCTCTCTCTCAGTAGGTACAAGCATATCAACTATCACCTATGGTATAGATAGCATTAGTGTTTGAGCATGTGATGTGAAAAAATAAGACCACTGGAAGAGGGCGAGCAAACACTGATCTGGGGATTATAAAGGTGATGGTGATGGAGCTCTGCTCTGTAACACCGACTGTCTCACAGCAGTGGAGGATTATAAAGGTGACCGTGAAGGTGATGGATCTCTATCACTGGAGCAAACTCAGTTGGTGAGTTGGGCCTCGGCTCTCTGTGGATGCGGAGTCAGGAGGTTGACCTGTGGCTATACAGACATTCCTACCAAAGTACAGTCACCAACCTGACTGGTTTGAATCTGCTGTCCATGGTGTGTGTGTGTGCATAAAGTGTGTTTATAAAGTTACTTTGCTAACACTATCATCTCAATAACAACGGAACAATCTGAACTTGAAGTCCACTCATTGGCTTTTTCCAGCGCTCTCATGCTCTTCATCAGGGGACTAACTTTGCTGTTGTCACATGATTTAAATCAGGAACTTTATTGTTTAACCCTCTGGGAAAAGCTATAAAAGAACTTTGACTGATGTAAACAAAAATGTTCCTTTAAATCAGTGTAGTGGAGGAGCTAACAGCAGAGTTTATTCACATTGAGTGAATCAGGTGTAACTCAGAGCTCTCAGCCTCAGACATAAAAACAAACCAAGTCCCAGCTTCACTTCCTACCAACTGACAACATCAAATGTCCCTTTAAATCAGATCGTCAAATCGTGAGCCCAGTCCTCTTCAAGTGACATCAGCATAAACAAATGTAAACAGGTTACCCAACTTCTCTTGAACCACAAACTGTCATATTAACACTTTATTTATGTTCAGGCCTAAAAATCTGATCAGAGGCAGAGTTAAGCTCACTGTGTTCTAAACTCACACATCGGATGTTCAATGTTTCTGTTGCTTTCATGAGGAGGAGAAACAGCTGTTGTTTCGCCTACCTTGGAGGTTCAAACTGTTGGTGTTCAGAGATGTGGATGTTTTGGCTGTGATACTTTTAAAAGGATGGGGTTCAATCTTAAAACTGCTGGGCTCTTTACTCAAGCAGGAGGACAGAGGACTATTTTCAGCAAGTGATTAATGGACAGGTGATCAAAGCTTATTTACTGTACTAAACACCTGTTGTTATTGTTTTACCTGTTTGTGGGATCAATTCATTGATCTTTGTAAGGGATTTCTTGACAATAAAAAGTATTTTTTTATTAATAACATTAATAATGCTGATTTAAGAAAGCTGCAAGTTCCCACAGTAGATGAATGCAGCATGACATCAGGATGGAATACACTTTCTTACACACTTTCTATGTTACAGAGAGGAGTGGGACTCTGAGAACTGTTGTGTCCAAACCACTGTTTCCACAAGCATCTCAGTGAAACCTTTTCTGAGAAATTATGTTAATATTGTCCTTAGTGCATATTATATTTATTGTGACTCTTCTGTGTTGTATTTCATCTGTTTTCAGCAAAGGACGTGATGTGTCTTGGTTTTCTTCACATCTTCATTTCATGTATTTATTAATGAGATATTGGTCCAAGGTGGGCTGAGAACGACACTGACACTGAGGGCTTCACTGACACCTACGCTGAGAGCTACCTAGACACTGACACTGAGGGCTACACTGACACTGAGAGCTACACTGGTAATTGAGTTAGATGAAGCCTGTGGGATAACTGTAGCAGTTAGGTGTTAAAGCAGTAATCAGATTTTTAACTCTGGCTGCTGTGACGCCTGCAAGACAACAGATTTCTCTGCCTGTCACTGGACTGGTTCCTGTACAAACTGAGTGCATGTGCTGTGGACTACTGAGATTCCTCCCTGGACTGATGTTGTTTGGGTGGATATGGCACTGAACATACATGAACTTGGAATGTGAGGAGTGGTGTTAACCCTGAGTGGAGCTGCTCCAACAGGAAACAACATTGACACAGACAGTTTCATGTCTGTGTTGGAATGATGACTCTTCTGATATTTATTATGGCTGTTTCAATAAAAGCACCCGGTGTGTTAAA
>CM076669.1:17901919-17914308 GCA_038496675.1 Rachycentron canadum | reverse complement strand
TGGGGGATTTTCTTCATGAAGAATGCGCGGAGCAAGAGAGAACGGGCCTGCGGCTTCCACCAGAAGAGCTCCATCTTCGACTGCAACCTCGGGGAGTTTACCTACGCCTACCTGGCCTGGCTCATCTATGTCATCGCCTGCACTCCGAAGGTGGTGCTCATCCTGGAGACATCCATCCATGGAACATGTCAGGAATGAAATCACAGATAAAAATCTGATTTCATTCCTGACATGCTCCATGCCGCTGCTTTTGTATATAGACCAAAGTGACCAACGAGCTCCAATAGCTCCTTTAAGCCAGAAGACATATAAATTTTTCTTTTTATAATTAGATGACATCAGTTGCTCTTATTCAAGGGTAACTTTCATTCAGGGTCTGAACTGCTGTTTGGCTTCTGATTTTATTCATATTTTTCTCCTTTGGTTTCTGCAGCAGATCAGCAACATTAGCCGTGATGCACAACACCACACATCAAGTATGTCTTTGGTGTGAGTCACATTTCTACCTGCATGAACCTGCACTCACTGGTCGAAGAGACTGAAAAAATGGTGGAAATAGTAGGAGGTAGTGGTCTCATCAATCCACGTTTTGACGGTGTGGAAACTGAGCAGTCTACAGAAAAAACACACAAAAGTCCCATGAAGCCATTATAGACTAACATAAGTAAATACCATGAAATAACATTTGCTCACGACATTGCCAAACATATAGACAACACAGATGTAAATGTTCCTGTAAATATAACGTTAGCTAATTTTAGTTTAGTTATAAAACATATGGCGGCCTATGCAGCATTGCCTTGCTATTCAGTCCTTCTGCTCCCTCCATTGCCTCTATTCTAGAAGAGTGACGCCAATGTTTACTCTTGTCTTGGGTCAGGATAATGCATTTTCTGTCTTCCATTTACAAGTGCTGCTGTACCGTGAATGCTGCTTTTCTGACTCCAACACCAGTCATGTGCAATAGTTAGCTAGAGTGCACAGACACATGCAAAGGCACACTAGGCAGGTGTTTGACCAGCGTAGAAATCTTTGAATCTCTTGATTTGAATTATGAAGAAAAGGTCAGTACAGAGGGTGAAATGTGAACACTTTCATTTGTTTCAACCAGAATTTTTGTATTTTTTTGTATTTTTAGTTTAGTTTAGTTCAGTTTAAGTTTTACTGTGGACATCAGTGGAGATATGAGATGGAAGAATGGTCCAGCCAGGAAAAGCGTCCAGGCTCCATGGATGAGGTTCTATACGGACATAAGTATGAAGTGCCCTCTGCTGGAGACATGGTCAGAGGCCAATAGTCAGTGTCCCATCCTGAGAGAATACAATCCTGAACAACAGCTCTTGCCAGGAAGTCTACAGCCCTGAAGACTGAGGTCTCTGTGGAAGTGTACTGTATCTCACCTCCCCCTTTTTCAGATGTGAGATATTGTAAAATTAAGATTTTCATCATCAATGATCAGAGGGGGACAGTCCTGATTGTTGTCCTGCGTCCAAGCAATACAGGACAAGACGTCTGCCCACAGGAGAATCGACTGCTTCCCCTCACATTCTGTTGGTCCTGTTGATGAGCAGCTGTAACATCTGTCCTCAGTCACTCTGGTCTCTATCTCTGTGTGCCCAGTCAGTCCAGTCCATCTGTTCACTAAATTTGATGCATCAGTGCTGTTAATACATAAAGTGTTTAAGGTGGTCTTTTCTTTTTCATGTGGAGTTTTTATTTCTTCTATACCCTATAGTTTCTACAAGTAGATATTATAGAGTTACAGTGTTCCTGTAGTAATGCTGAGTAAAGCAGTCATGGTGTTCACACTGTGATGGCACTGTTTTATATTAGAGCAGAGCAGCGTGATAATCAGGTCAGCAAAAGAAGACATTTTTCATGAAATGCACCCATTCCATCAGAGAGGAAACAGACTGAATCTACTGATGTTACAGCAGCAGTCAGAGAGGACTAGAACTAGCCTGGTCCTTCACCAGGGATTGACTATTAGAATGATGCTGTCCAGCCCTAAGCCCTCTACTAAGGTCACACAGGCCAGATTGGAATCTGTCTTTGTAGGTGAGTCCTACAAACACTGTATACTGTTGGAGTGTTAGTTTTCACTTCACCCTCTATCTGAGCTCAAACATTACAAACACACAAACATTATTCCCACTCTGCTGCATCAGTCCAAAGCAGATTGGTCTGCTTTGTGTTTATCAAAGTGTCTGAGTGACCACAGACCCTGATAGTGAGTAATGTGCATACGTGTTGTTAATAGTGTATATGTGTTGTTTAATATTATATATATTATATATATATTATCAATAATTAATCAACTCGTAGGTGGTGTTGGATTTCACTGTAACCGACTGTTTCTCATGCAGCTTCACCAAATGATGTCAAAAACTATCAGCATGACATTTGAAAGGAAACATAGATGAAGTTAGCTAGCAGTTAACCTGCTGTGGGACTGTACTAAATTTCTCCATTTATTAGTAGTTTGTTAACTTTCAAACACTGACAACAGGCAAGATCACTGATCCTGTCTCAATGCTAAGAGAAGATTCTATCAATGTTTTGAATAGTAAGATGCTGGTTCAATTCACTCTCCTCCACTTTCTGTCTCTCTAAACTGTTCAGGAAAGAACGTTTTAATTATTTTATTTCTTATTAGTTGGTTGACAAGTTTCCTTCTAAATTTCTTTCCTTGTTTCCTGTCCAGCCTGGTGTTCTGTTTCTTCTGAGTGTATCAAGAGTGACTGTTTCTAATTTCTCTCAGTACAACCCTCGACTAGACTTAGGCTCCAACACTAACCTTATGGACTTTGTTATTGTCAGGGGTTTTTTGTCAGCAGCAGCTACTAGAAGCCACAACTCTGGACAGCAGACTATTTGGTAAGGTAATTCATTGCACTCACTCACCTGAGATGATCATTGAAAAAAACACTGAAAAAAATAGTTCCCATGTTTCTTAAGCTCTACAACATCCCCTCATACTCGGACACTACTGGCAAACTGGTAAAGTTATTTCCTGGAAGAAACTGTGTGAAAGAAAGTGGAATTGCTAAATCATTGTGTGAACAGCAGATTAATGCATCCGATTCCATCTGTCTGAGCCTGAATACCCAGGTCTCTCCAAAGTGCCTGTCAGCACAATTTGTGTCAGCAGCATGGGCTTTGCTGAATACCTATTCAGCTTCTGCTTCTTCTCTGTCTCCACATTGACCTTATTGACTGTGCCATTGACTGTGCCATCAACCTTTTACCTGAAACGTCTCTACCACAACTCTACACTCTGTCGGACCCAAAACCAAGATAATAAAGTATGTGGTAGAGGCTGCTGGCATCATTTGTCCCTTCTCCTCTCTGGCTGGTGCAGTTTTCTTCTTTGTGAACAAGAAGGAAAGCCCTGTGGCCCACCACTGTGGACTCAACAAGATTTCGCATTTTCAACAGGTACCCCCTTCAGGGCATTATACCATCTTATGTAGCTGCTTCATTGCCCTTTGGTGCTATTGCAGGTTATAGCTACCATGGATAAACCAGAAATTGCTGATAGATTGACCTGTAGCCAGAGGGCCTGGTGGAGGAGCAGCTGCTGATGTCATTTGTAAAACATCAAGGCTTGACTTACATGTCAGGCAGGTGATGAGACTGTTCCAAGTCCGGCCCTATAAGCAATAAATAAGAAACTTGATTAGATATGATTATTAAACAGCTGTACTAAATTTTATATAGTGATGTTGAACAGAAAAAAGTCATGTTGGCTAATCATATTTATGACTGTAGTCTTAGATGTATTCTTACTTATGAAAGTGTTTTTGGAAAACACATGGACAATTTCCGCTTCATTCCACTACATTCCGCTCTCTCCCTCAATGACTCGAGCAATGCATGTGTGTTTGTTTTAAGGGAATTTGAATTATGCCAGAAGGGAGGGGATGCGTGCTTTTGGTTTGATACTTACTCACTTTGATACTGAATTTTAGCAAACATATCCTGGATTGCTTATTCTGGCTTTAATTTCATTATCTTTTGAACAATTACAGCATGCTTTAAGTTTTTTTTTTAATGAAAGCTGGAACATTAGTGATTACTACCTGGTAAAAATAAGGGGTGGGGATGAGTGGAAGAGAGCCTTCAACACTCCAAGTTGGCATTAGAGTTTGGACCTTTGGACTCAGCAATGTCCCAGCTGTTCTCCAGGCCCTTGGTGGATGTCCTCAGATATGTTGAATGATTTCATCTTTGTATATCTGGACAACATGCTCAGCAGGCTCTAGCAACTCCTCCAACATTAGCACTATGTCGAAGTGTTTCACAGGCCCTCGAGTTCCTTCCTGGGGTTCATCATCTCAAGGCTGGGATCTAGCCTGAAAAGTTAGTGCTGTTGCTATTTGCTGTTGCTTTCCAACAGAAAGGATGTTGAGCATTGTTTGGGGTTTGCAAATGAAAATTTCAGTTCTGTTGCTGTCCCTCTCCATGCATTAACTTCTCCCAAGTCCAGTTTTCATTTGACCCCTCTTTCTGACCTGGCCTTTGAGAGACTAAAAATAATTTTTTCTTCAACCCGCTCTCACTTTATGAATCATTCAAAGCCTGTTGCTCTCCCATGTTACCCCTGTGAACACTAATAAGGACCCTTCTCCAATCTTTCTTTCCTCTGGCGCAGCCTTGTGGAGTATTGAAAAGAATGTGGTGAATGCTAATATGAATATTGAACCCTTGACCAGCTGACCGCCTGTTTGTTCCTGTTGCTCTTCGCCCCTAGGTTACCTTACAACTGCCAGTTCTCCTGCTATCCTGGAATACAAAAGAACTTCATCCCAATGGTCTTCCCATAGATTTTGTGACTGACCAGGGTCCCCAATTTGTGGTGCAGTTCTGGTGGGATTTCTGCTGGCTCCTCGGAGCCTGCCTTCAGGACATCATGCAATAGTGGCCAGACAGAATGGCTTACGTAGGAGCACCAGCATATGGAGTAAGCCTTTTACCTGAGTTGAAATGCTCATAACTTGCTCCCTCATTTCTCTTCTGGCCTCTCCCCTTTCCTGTGGGCCTATGGGTACCAACTTCCATTTTTTCACTCGGGGAAAGGCTCACTGCACTCTCCTTTAAAACCCCAAGTACACAAACACTACTAAAAGACACAAACACACTGCAATACTCACAACACACTGATCCTAACCCAACCCACTACAGGCCTCACTGTGACTGGCTACAATCCACTTTCTGTTTGACTCAGGTGTGTTTGCATGCGTGTGTTGTTTGTTGCTTGTTTAACTGAGTCAGTAGTGACAGTAGTAACCCTAACTACCAAAAAAAAAAAAAAAAAAAAAAAGAAAAAAAAAAAGACTACTTATTAGTATAGTATTCAGAATTTTTCAACCTGAAAAAAAAAATTGAGTCCACACAGAAGAGAGATTGATAATAAACTTTAATTTCATGTTAAGATGGATGGCTGTGGAACATAGAAAACACAGACTTCAGTTTTAACATATGCATTCCAATAGAGTTGAACACGTTCAAATCAGCTATTAGGAGTCAGTAGATGAGCATCTTAAGAGCAAAGCTTAAAATGCATTAAACTAACAGAAGGGCAAATCTACACTTCACACTGCAGTGGTGGGGAATACAATTCTCAGCTCCTTGGTTTTTTGCTGACAAATATGATTACTTGTCATTACAAGTGTTGACTCTTAAGCTTGTTCTGAGGAAGGACTTGATGTTCCTGGAGTCACAATGGTTTAAGGGAAAACTTTTCAAATGATGCTCTCCATCTAAATTCTGCCTATTTGACTGATGTATGGGGCTGATTTGAATTTAATGCAAGACTACAGGTAAGACTCTTATCACAGAGATACAAATGCATCTGGAAAATTTAACACAGACCTGTCTCACAGTTCAAGATCCCCATCTCCATAACCCACATGCTTGACAGTCAATGAGCAGCTCATAAAGTCTGTTACTCATTGGTGATATAAGGTGGTGATCTGCAATATACAGTGTTCAAGGCGACTACCATTTTGTTCAGTAGTTCTTTAGCCACTAGAGGCAGCATTGAGCAACAACCTTTTTTTTGGTTGACATATATGACTGTAGAAAAAAAAACAAACAAAAAAAAAACTGTAGTTGTCAAGAGAGGTTACACCAAGTCTTGGTGCTGCTTTCAGCTGTAAACTCATAGCAATGTTTTTTTTCCTGCCTTCTACATACAAATCTTCATTTATTTATTTTACATATTTTACATATACTCCAGCCAGAATGTAAAACCTCTTCTTTCCACGTTACTTTCCACTGATTTCTGCATCCGGTATAAGTTTCAAAGAAGACTGTCTGGTGCCTTCATATTTTATAACATTCTTCCAGTTTGTCATTTTATGAGCCACTCACTGACTGAAATACCAAAATAACAAAAATGGTCATCAAGCCACAAACCCTACAGGAGTTTTATTTTTGGGCTTTGACATGTTCCACTATGACTTCAATGTCTCACGAAAGGTTTTTGAATCCTGAAAAGAAAATATAGAACTCTATGGGGATACAGTAAATACTGTTCAGTATAACGTGGACGTGGTTATGGAAAATGTATTAAACATCCACACAATATATTGGCTATCAGCAACTTTAATAAAGAAAAAAAGTTCCAGCCTTCAGAAACCGTATGTAAAATCTTAAAACATGCCCATCACTATTACAGTAAATGGTGCTGAGTAAGTTCGAGTGCATCCTCAGAATCTCAGTATATGTACAAACACCTGGGTAGATGATAAACAAGTCAAACCCACACCCACAAATGAACTTAACAATTTTTATTAGCAATATTCGAAGAAAGTTATAATTTTTGTTAAATCTTATATTGAGTTCATTTTGTCCTTTTATTATTTTCAACATGAACCGCACAAGATAAGACTCACAAGGATAGATGCCTAGAAAATGTTTTAGCACGAGCGCACTGACTTGTTGGATTTTTTTTTTTCTTTTATCTTTTAGAAGTTCACTTATTAATGGCCTGCTTAAAGGCACTGCCAAAATACAGGGGGTAGGGAAAAGCTACTGTCCATTACTCACACAAGACAGTCCATTCTAGTGTCTAGTAACATTGGGGGGGGGTTAATGAATGGGGCTGCTATAGATAAATTTCATAGAAATCATCCAGCTCTTCGTGAAACAAGTCCCACTCATCCTCTGAATCTGTCACCTCATCGTCGGTTCCTGCTGCAAGCAGCATGAGGAGCATCTCACTCAGCTCAAATGTCACCATCTCCTCATCCTCGTTGTCAAAGGAGTCGGTGCTTTCCCTCTCATCATAGATGTCCCATAGTGGTGTTCGCCTTGAGTTCTGTGTGCAAAAGTCAGACATTGGACTTAGATATCAGACTTGATGAGTCAGATTCCTTGAGATTTTCTGATCATGCTGATCCAATTTGACTTTGAAAGATACACCGGTCAAAAATATGATTCACTATCAACTACTAAGTCAAATTACTTAGTAGTTCATGATATTGTGACCTAAATTCAAGTATCTCTATGTTTACCAAGTAAATCGATCATCTTCAAATCGTCATATTTCATAAATCTGTCAAATTTTGAATCAGCCTTTTCCTTCCCGGTCAGATATGGCCACACCACCACACTAGGAGAAGTTATAAGAAGCAGTGTTTGAAACAAAGCTTGATTTAAAGAGAGGGGGGTATCCTCGTCAAATATCTAATGTATTTCTCATTAAGTCTGTGTTGGTGTGACAGCTTGATTTCATTTCATTTAATAAACAGAACCAATGCTGAAATAAAATCTGTGTGAATTCTGTTGATTTATTAGTTGAAAAGATGTAAATACAACCCCCACAAAGACAAGTTAAAGAAGCTCTCGTTCAGATCTTAATGCTCTGTTAGTAACGGAGCCATCATTTGGAATCAGATAAAACTGCAAGTCTGCTCAGCAGAGAGGCACACCAAACCTCCCCCTATGACTGCCAATGACCTGCAGGAGGGGTTGGCTGGCGGGAGTGGTGGTGCATTTAATGAAAACAACTTTGTCAACTGCTACGGGCCAAGTGGAAATCACTGGCACTGTAAAAGACTGGATTCCACCAGATACCAACAAACTCTGGATGAAAAAGTCCTTGAAACAAACTGAAAAGAGGCCTGCTTCTAGAATTGGATAATCAACCACCGATGATCCTGCTAAGATGATGAAGATTAAAACAAACTAAAGCTTTTAAAATAATCAAACAGTCTGCTGACGTGAACATCATCGTTAATGTGGATAGACCTTCAACATGCTAAATGGGAAAGACAGAAAGCAGAGAAATATCCCAGGAAATACCAAGGTCCTGTACCAAGTCCTGACTTAATAGGACTTGGTACTACTTTTGCCACAGTTAGTTTAATTTTGTAAGTTTTAAATTCAGATGTTGAATGTTTTTCAACACTGTTACCTTTATATATTTAGATAGTTGGTGACAATCTCAGAGGTCACATTGAGGCTTCATCATGTAGTAACTTTAGAAGAAGATCAAAACTAACACCGAAAAGTGGTCTGCATTATACTTGGACCATGTTGAGAGTGAATGTCATTTGAGGCAGCAACCAACCCTAGTGCTACAACCGATCTCCATCATAACAGTGTGGGAAATTTCTTTTTCCCCCATTTCAAGCTATTGTGAGCTTTCAAGTTCCAATCGTTCTGTTGCTTGCTTGACAGAGCTGACAATAACACCAGTTAGGGAATCAGTCAAGCCTAACATATGTGACTTGGGACCACACAGTTAACAGTAACTTATTCTAATTCCAGCTGCTACAAACAGTCTCTTTAATTAGATTGACCACTTAAACACCATGGATTTGACCAAATTTACTTGCTGGACCTTCTTATAAGCGTTCCTAATTCTTATTTCCTGAATCCTGTTCTTGTCAGCCTGATACTGAACTATTCTTGACATTCAGCAGAGCGCGCTACAGGGGGAGGTGTTGTCAATCTGTTGGTAGATGAAAGTACAGTAATGGCTTTTGACAGTGTCCCCATAGTATTGAAAACTTTGGCAATCACAGCTTGGTACTATCACACGCTTGGTAGCACTAATGTATTTCTTGCTTATACCTGTATTTGCTGGTGAAAGTGATTGATTTTTGGGAGTGGGAGTTGGGAGTTACCCGGTTTCTGCTGTTGGATCCAGTCTGTCTTCTCTGAGGTTGAGCTTCCTCCAGCCGTCCATCGGGAAAGGCGTGCTTGTAGAAGCAATTTGAGCCAAAAGGGCATGTTCCTCGACCCTCGTCAAAGTATCGACATGGTTTAGTCCTGGAAAAATGAAACCAGATAATCAACACTTGAAGGTAGATGTCTAATAATATTACATCAAAACACACTGGAGGCATCAAGCAATACTAATCTGTTAGTGGGGTGTAGTCTGCAGTGTTGCTAACTGAGCTCATTGTGTCTATATTGATAGACTTTTCAAACCAGGTCCATGTCTAGACCATGTGTGGATGTTGACCAGGTACACCTTGTCTTGTCAGTCTACTGAGCCGCTCTGGTTTCCAGGCTGCTCAGGAGCTTTCGCAAGGAAGAGGAGTGGGCTTCACGACCCTGAGCCTCATCTCCAATACAGCAAATAAACTACTTTTATTATAGGTACCATTGTTAATAAAGGAACACAGGAACAACTCATCTGACACACTGAGCAGAGAGAGAGATATGAGAGAGGGAGGTAGAGAGCGAAGAGTTTTACTTCTGCATCTGTCCACTGCCTGCAGAGTTTCCCACCATTACTTCCCACTGTGACAGACTCACCATCTGATGTGATGATTCTGATCACATGCACCCAATTTTCTTGCAGGAAAAATAACGGACTTCAGAAGATTATTTTTTACAGCGAAAAGAAGAATTAGCTTCAGTTTTAATGAAAAGTATAGGTGCAGAAACACTATGGATTGTCACAATGTTTCTTTGATTTTTTGTTTCCAACAGCAGGTCCAAACCAGTTGGTAGAAATCAGGCTTCAATGACGCTGTGACACTGTTATTGTTATGTATGTGCATGAGTATCTTCAATGCTCCCTTAGTATTGGAAATGGTCTGGTGTACCCCATGCCATCCTTGTATTTCTGGATGAGTTTCTGCTTGTCGTCCTTATCTTCCACCCAGTATTCGCTTGGGATGACAAAGTTAGACGTAATTCGACACTCTGGGCAAGACCTGCAAAGAGTCCAAGAACACTGGTCACAATTATTAAAATTAGTAAGACTAGGTATTTAGTCATTAGCACTATTACTACTGGAAAAAAAAGGACAAGTAAACCAGAAAAAAAACAAACAAAACAAAAAAAAAAAACCTCACTTGATGATTTTACTCTCAAACTGCTTGGCACTCCGCCACTTGCGAATGCACTTCAGACAGTAGCAGTGGCTGCAATTGGAGAGGATCCCAAAACGGCGCTCACTTGGGTTGGCCTTCTCAAACACCACCTCCATACACACGCCGCACATCATGTCCTTGCTGCGTTGGATGGCAAACGAAATCTCCATGTCTTTCTCATGGGCCTCAATACATGCCTAGGAGAGGTGACCATTATATCATCAAGCCATACTCAATTTAACCAGTGTTCCTCTAATGCTTCAGTAAACATCTCACAAACTAGTTCTGTGCTGAGGCTGTGCTCAGATGGCAGACACACTCTACTGAAAAACATAATTTTAAATTAACCCATTATACTGACACATCTGTGTTCCTTGTAAAGCAAAAAACCTGAATCTCAAATTCTGCTGCAAATCCATGTCATCCAACACCTTCCTCTGTTGGCTAGTCAGGTAATCCACAGTAAATGTAATGTGAACAACATTAAGCTACTCTGGATGTTGTGATTGTTATGGAGGATGGTGCCTGCATTGTCAAAATATGCAAATTCACTCAGTGCCAATATTTAACATATTTGTTATTGAATTATTTTATCTTTTATCTACCATTTCTCATTAGCACTCCTCAAAATGCAGCTGCCTTGCAGAGCAAAGGATTTGAACAGTAGGTACGGAAGCTTGATATACAGAGAACCCTCAAGCCAGAGGACCGAATACATTGAAAACAATATAACTGTCAAGTAAGAAGGCAATAAGGTCCAGAACATTCAGTAAATGGATCAAATTCCTTGGTTTATACTGTAATTCTTCCAGAGTGCTGCTGGTCACATGGAACAGTGAATGCATACCACAGCATAGTAATGTGAATTCACCAGCATGTTATGTCTGTAACCATTACCTTAGTGTGCTCAGAGCGCTGGTTGTGGTCAATGGGATGGAGCACCTGAAGGCCACACATATCACACACGTCGCCGTGGAGATAGGCACAGTTGATTCCATAGCGGCATTCACCAACAGCAGCATATGGACAGAGCTGCTTCCTCAACTGTTTGTTGTCCAGTGCTGTGTCACTGTCAAACTCCTCAATGAGGGGGACGGAGCTTTCCACCTTTGCTTGCTCAGCTGGACACCATTGGACCAATGATTATAGAGACAAAGAGAGAGACAAATTTAAGTCAGCAAGTCAGCAAATGAAAACTATTTTTGTTTACGCGCCCCCCCCTCCTCATTTTTTAAATTGAGGAAAATCTTCTCTTTCTTAATTCTCCCTTCTGCCCAACTTCTTTTACTTCAGGCCTCAACATGCAACTTCACCAACCTTTAAACTTGAATGCCTCAGACATGCCTAATGTCAATAGGCTCACCATATTCTGGAATACCAACGAACTCCAGCAGTACAGTAAAAATTAGGAACTAAGGATTTGAATACATTTTCCTCAAAACTACTAATTCAAATGTATTTTATTTATATAGTGCCAAATAATAAAGTTACCTCACGGCACTTTACATATAGAGCAGGTCTAGACCAAACGCTTGATAAAATAATTTTAAAAGGGACCCAACACATCCCACCATGAGCAAGCACTTGGCAACAGTGGCAAGGAGGCAGAAACCTTGGGCAGAACCAGGCTCAGGGTGGGCGGCCATCTGCCTTGACCGGTTGGGTTGAAAGACAGAGATTGAGAGAACGTGAGCAGGAGAAAAGAGAAAACAATAGAATACAAGCAAAGCATACAGATGTAAAGAGTATTAATGATGATGGCAATGACTGATACTAATAATAATAGTATATTAGTAAATAACAGCTGTAAGTTAAAACAATAGAGGAAGCAATAATAGTAGCATAACTAATAATAATTATTGCAGCAGCAGGTGTTGAGCAGGAACAAGGGGGCAGCTGTGATTCAGTACCTGCAGAATGAGGACAGGGAGAGAGAGGACAGAAAGTTAATGACATGTTGTAATGTGATATAAATGCATGAAGGAGAAAGAGAGAGGGCGTGTGTGTGTGTGTGTGTGTGTGTGTGTGTGTGTGTGTGTGTGTGTGTGTGTG
>CM076669.1:17875245-17901519 GCA_038496675.1 Rachycentron canadum | reverse complement strand
GGGGGGGGGGGTGGGTGGGTGGGGGGGTGGGGGGGGGGGACCTACAGTTGCATGACTAAGGGATGGTTCAGTGTCCCCTGATCCAGCCCTAACTATAAGCTTTGTCAAAGAGGAAAGCCTAATCTTAAATGTGGAGAGGTTGTCTGCCTCCTGGACCAACCTTGGAGACTCTAGGAACCACAGGTAAACCTCCATTTAGAGAGCAAAGTGATCTACTGGGACAATATGGAACTATTAGCTCTTTAAGATATGATGGAGCTTGGTCATGAAGGGCTTTGTATGTGAGGAGAAGGATTTTAAATTCTATTCTGAATTTTACCAGTAGGCAGTGCAGAGAAGCTAACACAGGAGAAATGTGGTCTCCTCTTCCAGTTCCTGTCAGTACTCACACAGCAGCATTTTGAATCAACTGAAGGCTTTTCACTGAGTTATCGGGATGTCCTGATAATAGTGAGTTAAAATTGTCCAGTCTAGAGGTAACAAATGCATGGACTAGTTTTTCTGCATCCTTTTGAGACAAGATGTTTCTAATTTTTACAATATTGCGCAGGTGGAAGAGGGCTGTCCTAGAGACTTAGTGAACAAAGGACATGTCCTGCTCAAAAATTACTTCAAGTTTTCTTACAGTGGAACTGGAGAATCATGGTGTTACAACCATGAAGAGTAACTACATCAGATAATGTTTGTCTAAACTGCTTAAGGCCAAGTACAATAACTTCTTTGAATTGAGAAGTAAAAAGTTACAGGTCATCGTGGCCTTTAAGTCTGTCTACTTGATTAGCTTCATGGATAAGTACAGCTGGGTATCATCTGAGCAGTGAAAATTTATTTGATGCTTCCTGATAATAATGCCAAAAGGAAGCATATAAAGGGTGAAAAGTATTGGTCCTAGCACGGAACCCTGTGTAGATCCATAGTTTAGTATGCAAGGAAGAGTCATTATTTACATCAACAAACTGGAATCTATCTGATAAATATGACTTAAACCAGCCTAGTGCAGTTCATTTAATCCTGATTACATGTTCCAGTGTCTGTAATAAAATATAATTGATAATGGAAGCATCTATCACTAGTCAGTGTGCTGGTCCACCCAACCATTGCTCTGAAAACATCAAGATGAAGAGTACCCCTCAAGTCTGTAAGAGGGTGTAAGTTGACTGACAGCCCACACAGTAGCAGACCCAGACATGAAGATTATTACAAATCAAAAGACCAGCATAGGACTTGACCAAGAAGCAGCACTGGCAGAACACAAGCTACAAAGCTGCATCTGTGGCTGGTCAAAGATAATATCAGAGAAGGGCCTTAAAATTCATCAAGGCAAGAGAAAATGTCTGGGGGAGCTAGGCAAGGGACCTTGCATTGACCATTAGATGTAGGTCAAATCAGTTGAGTGAGACCTTGCGGCAGGGCAACCAAGCACAGAGCAGTCAACAAACATGTGTCTGGAACCCAAACAGTCATGGGTAGGAAGGATGAAAGCCTCAAATCTGGTGATCCAAGTCCTACCAGAAAAAGGAGTGGAAGACCATTGACAGACTTTGTTCATCTTCTAGAGGGACTGAGAAGAGGTGTAGCACTAAAACTGGATAAAATTGGCGTGAATATCAAAAATCACAGGACACAGAATGAATCGTCAGCCCAGCCAAAGACCAGGAGACAGCAGGAACTGGAAAGACCTGTAAAGGAAAGACAACATCTGACAAAACAGTGGAGAAAAGCCACTGAGGAGGAAATGACTGCAGGTCGATATAAAACAGCTCCTACCAAAGCTTAAAAAAGCAGAATGTTTGATTACAAGTGTGTCAAAATCCTCTTTGACAAGGAAAAGAGTGAGATCTTTAGGGCACCAGTAAGAGAGCTGAAAGAGCACCTGATGAACATCTATTCTGACAACCACGGGTATAAACCACTCAAAATTCCTGATGACATGCCAGCAATCCACCCACCAAAGTATCAGAGGCCCAGTCCATCCAATCCCATATACACAGATATGGTGCAAAATTTTGACAACCTGTCTAATAATATGTAGCTCTTTGGCCACCAAACCCCTGACCCATTGAGGCATGAACTTCACTAGACCTCTGAATATGTGCTGTGGTATCTGACACCAAGACAGCAGCAGATCCTTTAAGTCCTGTAACATGCAAGGACTGTTCATAGATCTGACTTGTTTGCCCAGCACACTGCACAGATGCTAGATTGGATTAAAATCTGGAGACTCTGGAGGCCAAGTGAACACCTTAAACTGGCTGTTGTTCCTCAAACCATTCCTGAACCATTATTGCAGTGTGACAGATAGCATAATCTAGCATTATGAAAGAGGCCACTGCCATTAGGAAATATTGCTTCCAAGAAGGGGTGAACTTGCAACAAAGCTTGGGGTAGGTGTTTCGGGTCACAGTAACATCCACATGAATGGTTTGAACCAAGGTTTCCCAGCTGAACATTGCCCAAAGCATCACACTGCCTCCACCAGCTTGGCTTCATCCCATAGTGCATTCCAGTGTCATGTCCTCACCTGGTAAGTGACGCACACACAAAAGAAAACCTGATTTATCAGACCAGACTACTTTCTTTTATTGCTCCATGGTCCAGTTATGCTGTTCCCTTGCCACTGTAGGAACTTTTGGTGGTGGATGGGGGTCAGCATGGGCATACACATATGCAACAAAATGTTGCATATGTGTATTCTGTTGAATGTTGTGTGTTCTGACACACTTCTGAGCTACAGCAGCTCATCAGCTCGATCAGACCACAGCCTTCGCTCCATGCTGCCATCAATTAACCTGTCGCAGGTTCATCGGTTTTCCTTCCTTGGAGACTGGGAACATCTCACAAGAACTTCAGTTTTGGGGATGCTCTCACCCAGTCCCCTAGCCATCACATTTTGCCCCTTGTCAAAGTTGCTCATATCCTTACTTTTGCCCATTTTTTCTGCTTCCAATACATCAACTTTGAAGACAAAAAGTTCACTTGTTCCCTAATATATATCCCACTCACTCACAGGTGCATTGTTCATGAGATAATCAATGTTAATCACCTTACCTCTCAGCAGTCATAATGTTATGACAAATTCATGCAAACTATAATAACAGCCAAGGCATCCTGAAACACCTCTGGAAGTGAAAGTGGCATGGGAAAAAGGAATTGTGTCTAAGGCATGGCAAAGGGCAGAGGCAATAGTAATCCCCAAAGAAAGTTTTTAACCAACAACCAGTCACACCAGTTCAGTCAGGAGGGAAAGATCTTCTTTGTTGTTGCAGCACGAAGACTCTTCTCACACAGCAACAGCATCATTGACACAGCAGTGCAGAAAACAGGGATACATGCCTTTGGGTTGGTACCTCATGAGAGCTTGTGGGCAGGAGATCACTTGAACAGAAAGCTGCAGCTTCCAATCAGAGAGTATGACTAAGACAACAAAAGCATGCACCAAACGTCTATTGGATAAAGACTTGTAAAACATCATACCCAGCAAGTCTCACAGCACCTAGTAATTAGCCTGTCCTTTGTGTCCAGATGCAAGAAAAGCCTGACACAAGGCAGATACACCTGGTGGTGCCTTCCTTATTGATCTGGCTGTCCTCTGGGAGGATGCTGTGGAAGAGGCCTTTGAATGCAAGAAGCTGTACTATGCTGACCTGGCAGCTGAAGCTGCAGAGAGAGGCTGGAGGGTTAGAAGTGTGTCCAGTGAAGGGGGGTTGGAGAGGCTTCATCGCTAGTTCACAACTGGCCAACACAGCAGAAAGCAGCAGTCACTGGCTGTGGCTGGAGGAAAAATACCAACTAGGCTCTTAAGTAACCACAGAGAAGCTAAACATAAGACAAACACCCAATTCTGATCATCCTGTGGTAAGCCTGACTCAACAGAAGGTGACTTATGATCAAAAGTCAAAATGATGTCGAAGGTAAACAAAACATAACATATGGTGGTTATTTCCAAGATCAACTCCACTCTGGTAAGCAAAGTGCTGAGTCTTCAGGGATCAAGTCCCATTCCAGAAAAAGGAGTGGCAGACCATTGACAGACTTTGTTCATCTTCTAGAGGGACTGAGAAGAGGTGTAGCACTAAAACTGGATAAAATTGGCGTGAATATCAAAAATCACAGGACACAGAATGAATCGTCAGCCCAGCCAAAGACCAGGAGACACCAGGAACTGGAAAGACCCGTAAAGGAAAGACAACATCTGAAAAAACAGTGGAGAAAAGCCACTGAGGAGGAGACGACTGCAGGTCGATATAAAACAGCTCCTGCCAAAGTGGTTATTTCCAACATCAACTCCACTCTGGTAAGCAAAGTGATGAGTCTTCAGGAATCAAGTCCGATTCCATTAATCATAATGCCACTAAACAGCAGTTAAGTTTGTCACAAGCCAATAGAGATACAGTAAAATCTAATCTATTTCTCTACCCACCATCATAGCTTTATACGTGGTGGTTTTATACAAACAATGAAACCAGTATGCTCACAGTCAAACTGGCAGCATACATACATCATTGTAGAAAGTAATAACTTACCAGCATTTAGACAAAAAGACCTTTGTGTGATTTCAATGACTGCCTGTTGTTGCCAGAAATGATGCAGGTGATTGTGTCTTGATGTATGTAACGTTTGAATTTAGGTTCAATTATGTTCTGGTCACTCACCCCGTCCACAGTAAGGCTGTCCTGGAACAAACTCAGCAGCGTTAACCCAGTCTTGTGCCCCAGGGACAGGTGTTGGCCCACTAGGTTCTGGATCAGACGCACCGACCAGCGAGGCGGAGGGCAGCGGCAGCATCTGGGATGTTGGCAGCTCCTCATTTTTTGTTGGCTTACAGTGTTCAAACCTGAGGACCAAGACAGGATCATGATTGTTGTAGTACATATGATCTACTATTCCACAACACTGATACAGTGGAGTTACAAGTGGAGCAATGCCAATGGAAATATGCAGCAAAAAACACAAACAAAGTTGACAACTAAAAATCCATGATTTTAAGACACTAAATTTAGGTTACAAAACATGGTTCTGTGTGCACACTTTGTGTCCCTTCTCTTCTTAGACTTGTTAGCCCTGTGTATCATTTATCATATACACTGATCAGCCATTACATTATGACAAGCGAAGTAAATAACAATGACTCTCTCATTACATTGGCACCCGTCAATGAGTGGGATATATTTTGTCCTTGAAGTTGATGAAAAGAAAAGGTGAAATGGGCCACCTACAGGTGTCATTGTAATAAGATAATCAATGTTAATTCACTTCACCTGTTGGTCATAATATTATGGCTGACCAGTGCAGATGGGGAATTTTCATTCAATTGCATTGAATTATGAATTGGAGTTGAATAAATTCAGCAAATGTGTGGCAACACCCAAGCCTTCTATGCTGTCATGGTTTATACGTTCTCTATTACCTTAACAAATGCAATATTGTGTAAAAGACACCAGGAGACAGCAGACAGAATACCTGAATATACATCTAAAAAGATGCTTGTTGAATAGTTGGTTTGATAAGGTTTTTATTGGCCTTTGAACTTTATGTTACTGTGCAATAAAAAGTAAGTGATAATTGTAGTTAACATGACTGATCGTCACGTTAATGCTGCTTGACCCGTTTCTGGGTCCAAAATCTAGATACTATTCTCTGTGGACCCGCTTCTTCTTTCTCTGCTCTGAAACTCCTTAAAGTCAGTCTCGTAGTCAGTCCTTCAGTGATTTTATTGTTTCAAATGCCTTTGACTTTTTTGATAAAGACATGGCTTTCTTCCCCAATTGATGCTAGGCCCACAGGTTTTTCTTTTCTACATATGCTCAGACCTTCTGGTAGAGGAGGTGGTCTGTTCATTTTTTTTGTTTTTTTTTCTGTTACTTTTGTTCCTTCAAAACTTTAGCTTTTTAGAGTTTTTGGAGCTTTTGTCTATTGAAACGCCTAAATAAGACAGGGTTCTTGGAGAGTTTAACATTCATGATGTTGCCCTTCCCATTCCCTCACCACTTCTTTCTTAGATGTCTTAGATTATTTTAACCTCTTCCAATCAACCAAAGATCCCTTCCACTCTAAAGGCCACACCTGAGATCTAGTGCTTTCCTCTGGCATCTTTCCAGAGTAGCCTAAATTGGTGGATTTTGCATTTTATCTTCAGGGGTTTCTTGGATGTTCAGAATGATGTTCAGAAAAAAGAAATTATTCCCATGAACGTATAAATTTCAAATGAACGTTTTTGAGGAAATCCATGATATGAATTGGGAGGGTCCTGAGTTACTTGGTATGGAATTACCCTAGAATATAGCATGACTAACAGACCGTGCATGACAGCCTGACAGCCATGAAAGTCTGAGCACACAGCCACACAAAAGGAAGACCTGGTCTTATACTCCTCTAGCTGTCTCCACAATGGTGAGCACCATCACAACACACTGTTAAACAGTCTGTTCCCAGAAAGCCACTGGATCACTGGAAAAGCAAGGAGGACTGCTGGAGTAACGCATAAATAAATGAGAGGAGAGTGCTGCAGTGGATTAAACAAGGGGAGCCCAGCAACAGCCTGGAGGCGGTGGTGGTGGTGGTGGTGGTGGTGGTGGTGGTGGGGCTCTCAGAAAGAGAACAGGAGGGAAACAGAATGTTATGCAATTGCCATGCAGGCTGCAGTGCACACTGTCTGGCCCTGGGGGCTGCAGGAGGGAGGGAGAGGGAGGGAGAGAGAGAGAGAGAGGGAGAGGGAGAGAGAGAGAGAGAAGGCGAGACAGAGCTTGTGACAATAGACAGAGCTCAGGGAATTTGACCATAATAAGCCCCCACAGGGAGAGCTTTTCTATAGACTCATAATACAGGGTGCACAGCCATTTGGGGGGTCACAGGAATAATGAGGACACCTTCCTCACTTCATCACTATGATGAAGGAATGTGACTTATCAACAGAACAACAACAGCTATTTTGCACAATATACACTTGACCAAAGGCTCCTACACTCACCAGGCCAACTATTCAAGAAGCATTACCAAATATGTGAGTAACTAATATATCCCTGGTTGCTAATGGGGTGGTCCTATGAGCGCCTTGGTAACTATGGGGATGCTCCTAAAGCCAGACATGGAGCAGACACTGTCTGAGCAAGCAGGCTGCTGTCTGGGTACACTCATGCTTAACAACACACTGGGAACCTAATTAGTTTTTCAAAAGGACCATACCATTGCACATTTGAGCCCATTTACTACAAATACACACTTCAAAGAATGCTGCAGTGTTCTAGATTTTTTGATGATGCAGTTTAGACTTAGATGGCAGTGTACGTTATGATAACATAAGTAAAATTTAAAAAAAAAAAACCACAAAGATGCGCTAAGATAGATGAAGTGATAAAGTTTTAAGAAATACATTCAAATATGCTGTGTTTGAAAGAAGGCTGTGTTATTTGTCTCTTCCAACAAAACTTGAAGATATATTCTCAACATTATTTCAAAGCTGTATTTAGAAAAAAATGTACTCTGGATCTCAACCCTTTTTCACCACTGAAGTGAATTTGGAAGATAGAATATGAAATGTTTGTGTGTAATGCACTGTTTTGCTTGTTATGTATGGAGTTAGATAATTTCTTAAAATTGGTATCTGAATGTGATAGTGGGAAATCACTAAAAGAATATTAATCCATCTATCCATCACTTATATCCACTTTCCTTGTGACACAAGTGATTCTACTTCCTTGGACCAACATCGGGCCAGCACAGACACAGACCAACAACATGTTGACATTAGAAAGCAGCAGTCTCAGGTGTCAGATCCACTTGAGGAACAAACTGCAACACTTCTGAGAGGCCCTGCCAGCAAAGCTGCTGTGCTGTTACTTGGCTGAGGGCAAGGCCAGTTTTAGAAAGGAAGTTATTATGCAGCTCAACCGACACCAACAACCACTTTTTCAGACTGTGGCAACTGATTTTGAACATGTCCCTAAATCAAATGAATCTACATTTGACTAATTTTAGTGTTTTTATTTAAAACAACTTAAACTTTAGTTGTGTCTTTACCTGCAACGGTCTCCAAACACACAGTTTCCCTTCTGAAAGAACTTGCAAATCATGGCTGCAGGTTTGCTGTTGGTCAGGTCATGGGAATATCGACAGTTGTCTCCTTCTTTGCAAAGTCCATGCATGAAATATCTGAGAATACAAAATAAGAACGAAACTGTCATTTTCAAATCCGCATGCGAAACTTAACATGGTACTAATCCTACATTAAACCGCTGGTCCAAAGCAAGGCAAATATGTCTGAACGGCGTCTTTCACGTCCATACTGGTAACGTAACTACGCTAATCTTAGCACGGTCCAAACAAACAATACGACTCATGACGTTAGTTACTGTACTCTGGAAGTGGAAATTAGCAGAAGCTATAACTAATATCAAATTAAAACTCGCTTGTTTTAATGTTGGTTAACGTTTGTTTTAAAGTAAAAGTGAAGTTACCCAGCATCTCTGAAAAGCTAATTAATATTTACGTAAAAGATTTTATCAGTGTTATATGACACCTATCTTACGAAGTCTAATGTTATTTTCTGGCATTAATACTAGCCATGTTAATTACTCAAACCGTAGCTAGTATCATCGCAGCTAACCTCCAACTGCAGTCTCATATGTGATAACACAGAAAACATAACACCACAGTAATCAAACGTTGGCATAGCTAGCTAGCCAACAGCTGAATCGAGCCTCGGGAGACGCTGTTGTCAGTCGCTCTCCGGGCTGATAAAAAACAGTGGTGATACACGACATAATCATCTTGAACATTTTAAGAATGTCTTTTTTTACCTGCAGGTTACGTGTTTGGTCCAACCTCCTATTACTCCTGAAGCCACCGTAGACGCTGCTGCTGCCTCCGCCATAGCTGTTTATGTTGAGAAGCTACAGCCGGATGTTCCGGACAGCTCCGTTCCAGCTCGGCCTCTTTCGTATTTGTACGATTGAAGTCGGAGTGAGCCGAAAACCTGAGGCCGTGTGTTACCAGCTGCCACCAGGCACCACCACCACACTCACCTGTTATGCATTTATGCAAATCGGCTGTATAAACTGGTGTTGGCTTGGTTTTTAGGCGTGGTTACACAACGTAAATGACACGCCGAAGAATCTCCATGCTGATGAAAACCTCCATGAATAACAGCAAATTAAGACCAGGCGTTATTTTTGTTTAAAGCCTTTGGTCTCGACTGCATATGCCAATTTGGTGTATTAGTCAATAATTAATTTGGAAATAGAATCAATAGTAGCAAATGAAATCTCAACCAATACTTCCAATACAACAAAAACAATACTATACAAAGGTTCTAGAAATATTAGACTACAGTTATCTGTAATGTGTCAAGATAACATGGCAATGTATAGAGATTTAGGAGTGTAGTTATGTAATGTGTAATTATGTTAAATTTGTTGTGGCTAGTGTGTATATAATAATGACAATAATAATATCCATCCGTCCATTTTCTTCTGCTTATGAGGGGCCGGGTCGCGGTGGCAGCTGACTGTGCAAGGAGTTCCAGACATCCCTCTCCCCAACAACGCTTTCTAGTTCCACCTAAGGGACCCCGAGACGTTATTATCCATTAATCGATTATCTATACCGCTTATCGGGGGACTGGCGTAGGGCCGACACACAGAGACAAACATATATGCAAGACAAACATATATTCAACACACACACACACACACACACACACAAAATTTATGTCACTTATAAATTTGAGTTTTTGAACATCTGCTGTGTTGCTGTGTTGAGACTGTTGCCTTCCTTAGTGTTTATCTATAAATAAACAAACAAAAAATAATAAAATGGACATTTTTTTATATTCCAGGGAAGCTGGAATGTGTTGAACCTTGCTATAAAGCAGTCATAAATTATTTAATCATTCATAAAGGCACTGTGAACCCGTCTGAACATACAAAGACTCTGGTGATACTTTCCTTGGAAATGCTCAATACCCATTACCCAGAGAGGACTCTCACTCTGGCAGGGTAAGTATCTTGACAATCCAAGTGAAAATAATGCTATAAACTCTATTACCACTGAATTGTCATTGGAAGATTTAAGTGGCACAGTTCAGCCAAAGCCTCATCTAGTTGTCAGTTGTTGTTTCAGGAGGGTAGTCGAGGCAGCTCCATTATCTGCTTATGCAAATCTTTTATAAACATTTGGCACACTCAGTATGTTCTCACAGTTGCAGAGCTTCTCTGATCATACTTAATGAATAGTGAAACCTTGTTCCTACTGTGCAGCTATGAAAAGATAAATGCAGACTAGGACTGATGTGGTCATTGTGCATGATGTGGTTGATCTGAGTAACTTCTTCAGGTGCCCAGCAGCTCATTAGTAGTGATGATAAGAATTCAATTAGTGCAGTTCATGACTGCCTTTGTCTGAGGTGTTGTACAGTACACTTGTACAGTGGCAGTAGGGGAAGAGGATCTCCCGAACCTCTCTGTTCTGTAGCAAAATGAGATGAGTTTGTGGCAGTTGTTGCTGCTTCGCTGTACTGTCAGGACTACCTTCCCCTCCTGATAAATAACCATTGCAGCTTGACAAAGACAATCCTTCCAAGGTAGGATTCTCCACAGCAAACAACCAGCTTGTCATGAAATTTACTGTGGAATCATGTACCCATGACATAGTAAAGTTTAAAATCTCATGCCAACAGCTCTGTATATTGACTGCTTGTTTTTCTGCATATTTATTCATTTTCATGTTTTCTTCAGCCTAATCCAGCTTCCTTGTCTGGAAAGTCCCTTCTCTACGATCTTCTTCTTTCTTATATTAATTTGCCTTCAGTGCATTTTGTAAATCATGCATCAATGAATCATGAATCAATTAATCATTTATGAAAATTAATGAAATGTCTGAAACATTGTCTTTACCCACCAAAAATAATTTGCTGCCATAGCAACAAGAAAAAACTGTTTTCACCCTGAATATATGTAATTTAAATGTTTAATGTGACTGAGGACACAGTTGAGTCATGAGGACTTTTCATGTATCATTTTAATATGGATTTCCCTCAAAAAGTAAAAACAAACAATCAAGACCAGAGTCAGTGAGAACCAAACTCAGGTGAGGACCAGAATCAGAGTCTAGCAGATGTAAAGAACAGTTACCGTAGTTAGCATCTTGTATCTTGTATCTTGTTCACAATGTTTGTTAGCTTTGTGCTGTTTTGTGAGGTCGGTGGGCAGCTTTTTCTATTGAGGTGTGCATGTAAGAAATGAAGACAGAGAGATGTTGGGTTTCAACTCAAATTCACTATATTCTAGGTTTATGTAGATGCATCCTGCCCCCACAAGTTGCCAGGATTAGTTCCCTAGGCTTGTGATGCATGAATCCCTGACTGTCTGAATTTGTTTTTATGAGGTTGTCATTGGTTCACTGCAGTTCAAGGTGCAAACACATTATTTTCCTCATCGTATGTCTGTGTTATAGAAAAATATCATATAGACGTTAACAAGGTTAAAATATACATCTTTGTCAGTGGTGGATTTAAAAAATGTATAGGTTATCACACATTGACAACTTTTTCCAGAAGCATACCATATCACAAAGCATGAAAAGACAAGAATTACACAAGCAGCCACCCGCTCAACTATAAAGGATATGTGGAGCATAAAAACAAAATTATGAAATGATTCCAGGTGACAATTAGTGTTATTCTTCACTGTCTGCTTTCTTCATTGTTGGAATTAAGTGAACTGTGTATTTGTAGTCTTAACAAAGACTCAAGGGGCTTAACTCTGCGGGTCACATCATCCGTTCATACACATTTATACAGCACATGGTATATACACAGTACAAGCACATCTCTCTCATATGCATACACAGATGGCACATCAGGGGGGTTCAGTATCTTGCCCAAGGAAACTTAACCAAACCTAACCAACCTTACTGAAAGAGTGGATGGTTGAAAAAGAGATCAGGGTAGAATGATGCACTATCCCTGACATAGAAGTTTTACAGGCAGATCTGCAGGCTGCATGTTTAAGATAGAGTGTTTGTCGAGTAATTTAAGATTTGTCACATTTCTCTTCAGGATGTAGCTGAGCTCCTAGGTGTAGGGTGACACCATGCAGTGCTCGTTGTGTGTGGAACCATCAGCATTTTCTCATAATGAATAACACTAGTCAATTTGAAAGAGATGTTATGTAATCCTTTTAGATATATTAGGCCAACAGAGATATGGGGCTTTATGTAAGGAATCATATTATTTTTAAATTCATCTTTACTTTTTAAAAATAAATATTTTTTAATTAATCAGTCACTCAATCTATGAATTGTCAAAATGTCAATCATATATTCACAGCTCTACGATCCAACATTTCAGATTACCGAAACAGAAAAGCAGAAAATCTTCACAATAATTGATTTCAATTAAATCATATTTAGTGGATGTTTTGCCAGCCTCCATTTGTATAATCAAACAGCTCAGCACAGGAACACAGTGTCATGTTCAAAAAGAATAAGACACTGTAAAGTCCAGAAACATCAGCAGTCCAACAATTGGCCCTGCAGGTTAATATTGGGGCTGTTGTTCTGTCACTTGTCTGTGATTTAGAATTGGTCCAGATAGCCTGGAGATTGCAGGGGTTTTAAAACACAACTGTGTGCTAAACTGCCAGTGATTATGGTGTCAAAATGAACACACGTCCAGCTGCACTGCATTTAAACCACCACTAAGAACCAAGCTCATCATGTAGTACACTGGCAGTAAGTGGAGTGCTCCAGTGATGAAATTTTATCTAGTGTTAATGTGAGAGTGTCTAGCTGTTTCATTGTGTTCCCAGAAAATAATATTAGTGTTTTAATTCCCCTCCGATTGTTCTGCGTGATAAATAGTCTCGCTATTGTTAGGTGTCATATAAATATATATATAAACAGTCAGAACGGAAAATCACAATTTGGACATGTGCTGAATGTAGCTTCTGACACACTTCACTTGACATTTCTTTAAGTAACTTCCACATTATAATGGAGGAGCTAGTTGAGTAGTAACACATCTATGTCGTAGATCTATTTTCTCTAAGAAACAAAACAGACTTAACCATTCAGTGTACAACCAAAGGACAACATTTCAAATGGAATACATGAACTTATTTGTCAAAACTTAAACCTAACACTTAATACTTAGCTTTACTACTACTACTTCAGAGTACCTTTTTTTTCTTGAATAATTTTTAGTTCAGTTTTTACCCCAGTCAACTACATAGTTTGACTTCCTCAAATGATCTGCCACTGAATGATGATGGAAGTTTTATCTCCATGTTTTAAAATATGTAAAGTCAACAAACATCTATATCTCAAATCCACATTCCAATGCTACCAAAATTGTTACAGACAGATGAGTAGATATCTAGTGTTTCAAATGGTGTTTGGCTCAGACAAACAGTGAGTAAACAGTGATATTGATAATCTTGCTGTAATTTGTACTGTATGTGTAACATTTTGGAGTTCAGTGTTGGATTCAGAGTTACCAAAATATATGATTATTCTCCCAACACTGCCAGATCATTTTAAATGTTTTAAAGGGAATCAGACAAAAATACCCCAGTTTTACACAAATGAGGTCATCACCTCTTCTCATGTGAAGGTGTGTGCAGCACATGGTTACCATAGGGGCCCTGTAATAGTAATTGATACTTATGGTGTTGAAATCCTTGCAAACTGCTCAGATCATAATAATTGCTGCTAGCTGCTATATTTTTATTTGTCTTTATCTTGTTTTCTTGCCACAGTAATTGTCTGTCCCACACTAATATGTTACACCTCTGTCTTATTGCTGCTGCTGTCCTTGTGTGTGTTCAGTGTCTGTGTCTCCTATTAGTCAATTTTTAAAGTTGCGTCTGAAGTTTCCGTTGTATCTTGTGCTCCTTATTTTAATATTATGAGTTTTGCATTCTGGGGAGTTCTTCAGATTTCTTTTCATTTTCAATTCCCTTTCAATTCTGTGTTTGAGAATTATGCTGGTAATTTTGAACAGTTATGAATGACAATGAAGAATTGCCTTGGTTGCTTGTCATGTTCTCACTGAATGAATGAATGAATGAATGAATGAATAAAAAATGAAATTATAGCTGACTGGGGCAATTTGTGGGTTCTAACCCTGTTCTGTGCAACAGAGAGAAGCAGTCAAACTTTAGAACACAACTGTGGCCAGTTGTGGTCATTAGTCAATGTTGTAACTCTGGAAGGAGAAGTTGTGACTATATTTCTCGTAGGTTGGCTGGTTGGCTGGTTGGCATGGCTGTACAACCATGAGGCGATCATTCTAGTTTTGACTTAAAATGATGTTCAAACAGATATTTGTTTGTGGAGACTTCTGCTAATTCAACAACTAAGGGAGATTTAAGAAGGCAACAAAACCCTCTTACAGAAACCTGTCTCAAGACGGCTGAAACCTTCATCTATCTTTGTATGGGGACAAAGAATAAGAGATGAGAATTATTTGAAGAATAATGAAGACATGAAGATAAAGCTATATATTATTGATTGATATCTCTTCGCTTTTCTCTCTGTTTGATCACACTGATCTAACTGCTCCAGGAAAGACAACTGGATGTCATTTCAGCTGTCAGGGAAAATCAACAGTCAGACCACAGCAAGAGTGACTTTGTACATTTGACCTCTGAGGGGCCTAAACCTGACCTGACCTCACCCCATGCTGGACATCTCCTCACATTATTCAGTTAAGTAGGAAAAGGTGCAACAAACAACAGGGACAACCACAGCCTGGAGGAGATTGTCAAGCAAAGCTAATTCAAGAAGTTGGGAGAGCTTCACAAGGAATGGACTGAAGCTGGAGTCAGAGTATTAAGAGCCACTACATATGTCTTCAGGAAATGGACTGCAGTCCTCACAGTCCTAGTGCCAAGACACATCTGAACCTGAGACAATGTCAGAGGAGGCTTACCTGGACTGAGGAGAAAAAGAACTGGACTATTGCTCAGTGGTCCAAAGTCCTTTTTTCAGATGAAAGTTCATTTTGCATTTTGCAATACAGATGGGCTAAAGGCTGTCTGTATTGTTGGGTTGTTGAAGTTAACCTGGGTTTCAATAAGATAAGGCCTCAGTAGATCCACAGGCTGATTGCCTCCTTCCCACACTGCATTGACGCAATAATTTGTGCTAAAGGAGGCCTGACCAAGTATTGAGTGCATTAATGAACATACTTTTCAGAACTTGAACATTACTGCATTGCAGTGGTGGCTGATGCATTTTTCTTCAGGGGGAGTGATACCAAAATCCAAAATATACAGATACGAAAATCAGGCAGACATGTATTAAGGTATTACAGCAGTGTAATTGACTAAATGAAAATGCCTTAATTTGTATTTGCTGAGATGAATGAACATTTGTATTTGTGTTTGTGTTAAGTCATCATAGTGAAACGTTACAGTAAATATGGCCATGATGGTGCATATTGGATGGAATGAACATACACAACAAGACCTTGTCTGCTGACATATCAAAAAACAGAGACAGTTCTATGGACAGCAGCCACCAGTATTATATAAGATTATTATATATTATTGTTTTCAAACAGGCTCAATGCATGTGACATATAACAAGCAAGTTCACAGATGGACAAGATGCATCCCCACTGCCTGTGTCTCAGTTTTTCTGCTGCCACCTCTTGGGTGATGGTGTGTACAGCTTCTATGTCTTTTATTGAAGAGGAGCTAATGCGCATGTACAACTTATTGATTCTTGTGCCCCAGGCTGGAAATACAACTGCCACTGCTGTATTGTAAATCCCTTTCTTATTGATCTTGATTTCATGAGAAACATGGGGTCCCACCACTTTCACCACTCTCACATTTTCTCCCAGAGTCAGCACCCTCACAGTGAAAACTACAGCTCCTTCAGCTCTCCCACTCACTTTTCTTCATCATCATCTGTATCATTTGAACCACACAATCAGTCCAACAGCCTTCAACTCAAACAGCAGCTTCATGGACTTCACTCTGCTGGAATACCCCAGCACAAGGCTGGGAGCACTCCCCATCACAGGTAGGCCTGGATAAAGGAGGTCTGATCTGTGCACATAAAGGCATGTGTTATCTGTTTTCACGTGAATTATAGGTGTAAGGAGATGTCTAGTGCCAGTTCCTCAGATAATATACAGATTTAATCAGTTACCACCCCTCAGCATGACTGCATTCATGCAAGCTGCAGGATCATTTACTTGAATGAACTAACACTTCTTCTTTTTAAGTTTAGGCAATTTTAATAGATATTGTATTCATGCAATCTAATTGGTGACATGACAGAAATAAATAGTTTTCCCGCCTTTAAGACAAATTAAAAGGTGGTGTAGTGTGGAAGATGAGTTAGAAATGGATGGGAGGACGAATTTTTGTTTACAGAACTACTGCTGCATTCACAATGTTGCACATTGAAGATGCAGTGCTAACAGAGGCTAAGTAAAATTAAGCTTTGTCATATGATGTAACCTTATATCTGTTGTTTCCATTATTCATTGCCGTGACTGTGACCACATTTCCTGCAGGTTGTCAGAGCATACAGCTGTGATTCTAGTCACATTTTCAGTGAAGATGAAATGTAAAAATTGCCATTCCAACTGAAATTATGACTCATCACAATATGTGCTAAAATATTCACATGATAACATGATTTCAAACATTTTCAATGGCAGCTGCAACACATCGCATCATAATTTAAGTACAGTGTTCAGTGTAGTGTTTAGACTGTGTCTGCAGAACATGACATCATCCTTGTGCATTGCATTCTGGGTAAACATGTTTATTGACCACTAAGTGGCAGCACATTCTTTACTGGAGCAACATTGTAACACAGCAAATAGATTTGCTACCACCGCGGCAGCTGTACATCCAGAACTGTACCTGACCATTCATGCAGCCCATTCACATTGATAGCAATCAAATCATCCCTCAAATAGAGCTGAGTATATCAATGCTATTGCAGATTTGGACTTCTGATTTTAATTTACCAAATTCAAACTCTGGAAGTGTGAGTTTAGACTTTATGAAACATGGTCCAGCGATTTCCCTGCACATTCTTTAATGTTAACATTAACAGATTTACCATCACAGCTGATGGTAATGTTTTTTGATTTTACACAGGAGCAGCCTCTCATGTTTCAGCCACTGACTGTAGTTTTGCAGGGTAAAATACCAGCAGCTTTGTAGACAGTGCACTGATCATAGAAATCAGTGTTATTTCCCTTGCTTGTTTTGATGAAAACTATGTTGTAGCTGTATCTTTCCACATCTCATGCCAAGAATGAAGTAAAACTGTAAATAAGCCACATTCTTAAGTATATTCTCCTCACACTTTACTCAATTAAGTCATTATTCATCATCATTATTTCATGTGAAATGTTCTATTGTTACAATAGGCTATGTTTGTATGGTGCAATAACATGAAAATATACATATATATAACTTGAACAATCTCTTGTTACACCAATAAATCTTTCATGTTATGACATAATACCAATTTACAGTTACCTTTCCATTATATATGTGTGTATGTGTATGTATAGTATTGATGTATTTGTATGTGACACAAAACTTTAAATATAGTAATCCATCCATCCATTATCTATCCTGCTTATCCACGCAGGGTTGCAGTGCAGAGCAGATCTCAGCTAACATTGGGAGAGGGATGGGTACACCCTGGACAGGTCTTCAGTCACGGGGCTGACATATAGAGAAATATGGAGGCAAACAACTATTCACATTCACACCTACAGGCAATTTAGAGTCACCAGTTAACCTAACTCAGGCACAGGGAGAATATGTGAACTCCACACTGAAAGAATGTATATCTAACAAGTTAAGTCGTATTGTTGTATTCTCCTGCACTGCAATCTCAGTATCTAAGTTTATCTTTCAGAACTCTCCTCACAGTTTTCTTTATGATCTGCAGCTCAGTCGAACAGTTAATCAAATATCCAAGATGCACCAACACAATGAGAACATTTCAGCCACAACAATGGCTTCCTCTCTCCATATTCATGCAGAAAACAGCAGTTGTGTTGACCATGTAAATGTGGATGAGTGGCAAGATGGCCTCAACGCTGTTACCCGACATCAACATTAATTCTGGAGGTCATCATCATCTTCCTCCTTTTCCAGCATCAACCACACATGGGCGCTGGGGATTTCCTGCAGTGTTTCTCATGGCCTCAAGGCCGGTGGGATGGCAGAGCCATCTATGTAAACCCAGCCATCATCACAGGTAGATATATCCAAAAGCTTGAAGACACTGCTCCTTTAAGGCAGTATAGTATAGAAATGGAGCCAGTGTAATTCCGAGAAGTCCTCACTGTCACAAAGGTCAACTGACTGAAAAACCGACTGCCTGACTGTCTGACTCACTGACTGACTGTGTGAAAGACAAAATGAAAATTATATTCTGTCTCTTTCTTTCTCTATGAGTGAATGTTTTGACCATAAGTATAGCTGAAATCACAGCACTGCCTTTGTCCATAAAATGCGTTTAGTGGCAGCAGAGCTGCTGCTTGGAAGTTACAGTGTGCAGTTAACATACTCAATCTCCTTGTGTTCATGTCTCACATCTTGTTGTTCCAGCAGATGCACACCTAGGTATTTATAAGTGTGCACCACTATAGGCCTAGACCTCCGAAAGACAATGACCCCCTCCTTTGGTGGTGTTCAGAGGGAGGCAATTCTTGTCTTTTTTGTTTTTCTGGATATGTCCACTGTATGCAGGATGAACTGGAACGCTCCCCTGTGGAACTCCAGTGCTGCTCCACTGCCCCTGAGACACAATTACCTAGCCTGACATACTGTGGTTGTCTTGTCAGGTAATCCACAATCTAGGGCATGAGGAAGGGGTCCACCCCCATCCCTTCAAGCTGGTACCCACCATCCAAGTAAGACTGGCCCTGGTATAGCATGTAAAAGATGGCAATATCCACTCCAACATGCTCATTGTAGGCAAACTGTAGAGGGTCTAGTGCCTGTTCAACCTGTGGCCTTAGAAGGTAAAGAAGCAGCTGGTGGGGGTCCTTATAATAGCTGTGTCCAAATTCAGGGGCTGTATCCTTCAGAGCCCGAATTTGAGGATAGATTGTGTCACAGTCATCACGACTGGGCTGTCCTATTTTGAAGGCTCTTTCATATGTAGGTGACAAATATGTCCTCCTTTATCTGGGAAACAAAGGATCCAACAGTGGATCCTTCGTGGCCCAACCTACCCCAAGATTCAGTAATGAAAATATTGTCTACAAAAAAACACAAAAACTTTTAGATAAAAGTATTGGATTTCAGCTAATGGTGTAACTGTTCAAACTGTGGGCCTTAAAACCTCAGGTTTTTGTGGAAAAAAAGTTACGCCTTTGTGACAACAGCTATGACAGACTACAACTCTGTAAACCAGGTTCTCTGAAGGATGCGCCCCCTGAATACAGGCACAGCTGTGTTGATGTAAGGGCCACTGGGCTGTAGTCATTAATATAATTATTTATACATTAATTTAGGTACTGGAGCAAGACATGTTGTTTTCCACAGGATAGACCCTCCTTGTTAGCAGTTTGACGTCTTGTGTATGCAATTTTACAGACAATAGTGGTCTATGATGACAATGGTCTCTGGATCACAAGACTTTTCTGCATAATACTACAACTAACAACTGGAAAAATTAGCAAGAAGATGACTGGTCACAAAATATTTAACTCTCCACATATGCCCATAAATGTAAGACTACTCTTTAGCTGTTTCACTGACAAGCCTGGCAGCAAGCTTTTTGGGTAACTGAGTTGGCATGATCAAGTACAAACACATGTTTTAATGCAGCTGTCAGTTCTGTACTGACAAGGGAAAAAAACTACAGGACTGTTATTAATTGAATCACTTTTAATGTTTTCACAAATAAACAATGGTTGTGGGTCTCTCGTACTCATTAAATAAAGTTACACACATATTTATTCTTTTCAATTTCCTTACACTTTCACAATTTCAACAAAATTCTGAATTGACAGCAAGACTAGTCTTGACTGTTTATCATTTATCACATGCACAGGTAGCAACAGAGAAAATAGTCCCACGCTGTTCGTGCTTCAGGATGTTTTCACACATATGCTTACTCATGGTCTATTAAATAATACTTAAATATCAAATCTTTACTGTAGTGCCGTCACCTTATAGAAAGTGCACAACTTTAAAAGACAGGTCAACAAGCTGGAGGAAGTGAAAAAAAGACATTTCATTGACAACAATGTGACCAAACACAAAAAAATTACCCCTCAACAGAAATAACTAAGAAATAAAATCTGCAACATCACAGGAAGCTCTCTCCACTGACCCCTAAATGACCTCTCACCTTTTCCTTCTCACCTGACTGGAGTGTGTTGGGGTGAGCAAAACCCACCCACCAAACATCACACCCTCACTACATACTGACCTCTGTTACTGATAACAGTCCCCACTACAATAAGCACCAGATATTATTTATAAGTGCACTGGTTGCACAGTGAACAGTTTTATTCATCTGCCCATGTGTTTCAGTCACTCACTACTGAGAGGACATTGACACACTTGTTGATCCACCCCTCTAACCTGGAGTAGTGTGACACCATACATTTCAGAACTAATGTGCTGAAGAACTCAGCCTGAAACATTAAAGTAAAATATGGATGTTTTCACATTTTCACAAAATTAAACCACCAGGACCATCCATCTACCCTCCAAACTATGATGTTGGCCAATGTCCAGTAGCGACAGTTAGGCTCAGTGTTTTCTGTGTACTGAGGTGAAAGTTTATTGATTATTGATGAGCAAAATCAATTTTGTGCATGATAATTAGGGGTTAATCCCTAAAAACATACCAACAGTAGAAAATGATTATTTGGCCCAGACTGCATGGTTGATACATTACTACTGTAACTGTCAGTGGTCCAACTTCGAGAGCCGACCATACATCTACTGTTACTGAAGCCACATTTTAATGGACTGTGTCACTTCCCAATGTTTTAATAAAAAGGTAAATATTACAGTTACCTTCTGGAGTTAAACAAAATAAATACTAAACTATTGTGGATGCAGCCAGAGACTGTGAACTGTGAGACAGAGAAAACAAGAAAGACAGTCTGTCTTTTCTAACCTTTTCTCTGACCCATCATTTTATCAGTGAATACATGTGAACTCACAGCTCTGTCTTCAATTTATCTGTCTGGTTGCATCATTGTTATAAAATTTGATCAAAGGCAGTCCAGCCCCGTATGAGATTTTGACCTAGTCTTGTTAAGGTGAATGGAGGTCTGTTGCTGGCTGTTTTGAGCTGTTTGACTGTACAGCAGTGACAAACAATGCCGAGACTCAGAACAAACACTATTGTTACCTGGTTGTCACCAGTGAAGTGTAGTAATTTTCACCAAGAATATTGGCCAAATGAATCAAAATTCATCCTGCAATGTAATATGTGATTTAACATGATTAAGATGAAGATGAAGATGAAGATATATTAAGAAATTTAATCTATTCACTGGAATACAATTTGTGATTACGTTTAACAATTGAATTATGTAATCTGAAATTTGAGATTTGATTTATATAAAGTTGATTAAAAAATAGAGTCAGACAAAACCTAGAAGTAATGGTGACAAAAAGAAGGTAGAGGTTACAAGCAGCTGTGGGAACAAGAAACCTTCACATGCTATTAAAAATAGATTTGGTAAAAACAGGCAGTGTATGCCAGCATTTGGCATTCTCTGGGGATTTTTGGACACCTGTATTCTCAGGACTGGATTGGTTGTTCTGGGAAGGGTGGATCATCCACCTGAGAGAATGGTATAAAAAAAATGTGACAAGATACAATGTATTTAGCTTGAGTCTGGAGTCAACTCAGGGTAATATCTTGTTGCAAGAATAGATTCTACTGCACCTTACTCTGTAAGTCTCCAGTGAAGTTTTTAGTGGAAGACCAGTGGAGTGTTGGAGTGGAGGTTCAGACTTCAGAGTCTCTGGCCCACAACTGGGCCTTTGCCCCTCAACAGAAGGGAGGCAAATATGAGGTGGCTGCTGCTCTGCAGGACTCTCAGTTTGGGTACAGTCAAAACGGTGCTGTATGTGATGAGGGAGGCCGAAGAGGTAACGGAGGTGCTCCTGCGTCTCACAGAAATGAAACTCAAAAGCAGCTGTTGATCATTTCAATGCACTTTTAGTGCTACCTGAGGCCTGTCTGTGCATGTGTCTGCGGGCAATAGAGGAATCATAATAAAAATGAGTCAGGTTTTATACATGCAGTTCTAATATGAACAAACACCATTTTCTCTTAATGCCTGTCTTTCTGTTTTGTTTTGTTTTTTTTCAGACGGTTGCAGGTGACCACCTGACCAGTATTGAGGACACATGCTGCAGAGAAGCTGTGCATTGCAGAATCTTGCATTGGAGCAGCTTATTTCACTCTTTTTAATTGAACTACACACCTGACTTGAAATGGGCTTACAATCTCTCCCTCTAAACTGCATACACAGTCACATACGCCACTAACCAACGTCAGAATAGTTTTTTGTGGTAGTGAGATAGGATAGGAGTGAAAAGCCACCCATCATGTTCCTGATGAGGGTAGATGTGGGAAGACAGTAAAGAGATGGTGAACACAACACCTCACCCAGATATTGTACTGTCAATAGAGATCTAGAAAATAATTAAGGCTGAGATGAAGGCGCCATGGAGGAGAGATGCGAAGAAGCCTTGAAGTACCAGATCTTAGTCTAGGAGTTTCCTGCTAGATCAGCATGGCGGCTGTTAGTGAGCAGCTTAGGGAATGGATCTGGTTTGATGCTGAATATGAAACATTTCCTCTTGACAGAGAAATAAACAGCTGTTAATTCTAATATTGGCTATGTAGAAAATAATGAAAACAAATAGCTGCTTTAAATCAGCAGATGGCCCTGACAAAACTTTGGTGGAACACTAGTCATGTCTGTTCAGTTGCATGTGGACCTTATCACCAGGAGACCAGTTGAAGGTGAACATCTATATTTGTGTAAATGATGATGATGGAGGGAAACGTTTTTTGGTTTGTCTGTGAAAGAATTGTTCTGTTCTAAGTGAAGACTCTCTCCTGAAACCCTTTGTCAGCTGTTTCCTCACTTCACTCATTTCATCAACCAACATGCACGACAACCAACAGCATTAGTAAACACACCGATGAGATTTATTTTGTTGTGATTTTACATTCCACAGTTGAACATTTCCTTTTTTCTCCTATTTTATGTTTATTCAACATACACAATACTGATTGTTAAAGGTTGATAGATCAGTTTTGTTAATAATTTCTGTCCACAATGGAAGTTGCAGTATCTCTGTCCTAGAATATCTTCAGCTGCAGTCTGTCTCTCCTGGTGAGTTAGCTCAGACACAATTAAGTTTTCAGTAAGCTGTAACTAATCTTTTGGATTTATTAGTTGCTGTTAGGTGAGTTGGTGGTTCTATCAGTCTGAGCTGTTTCTGATGTCCATATTGTGACACTATGAGCCCATCTGTGTGCTTCACTGCTGACTCAGCTTTTAAAGGCTTGTGGCAATGAATTTGACTGTGACACTGTTGCAGGGGGACTAAGGGGAGAAATCTTGATGTCATATATAGTACTGTGCAAAAGTTTTAGTCAGGTGTGAAAAAAATGATGTAAAGTAAGAATGCTTGCAAAAATATGAATAGTAATTGTTTATTTTTCTCAATTTACAAAATGCAAAATGAGCTAACAAAAGAAAAATCTAAATCAAATCAATATTGGTGGTGTTTCTATCCTTTGCCTTCAAACCAGCATCAATTCTTATAGGTACACTTGCACAAAGTCAGGGATTTTGTAGGATTATAGTCAGGTGTATACCAGTTATACCAAACAGGTGCTAATGATCATCAATTTCAAATGTAGGTTGAAACACAGTCATTAACTGAAACAGAAAGAGCTGTGTAGGAGACTTAAAACTGGGTGAGGAACAGCCAAACTATGCTACTAAGGTGAGGTTGAGGAAGACAGTTTCATGTCACAGGTCATACACCATGGCAAGACTGAGCACACCAACAAGACACAAAGTAGTTCTACTGCATCAGCAAGGTCTCTCCCAGACAAAGATTTCAAAGCAGACTGGGGTTTCAAGATGTGCTGTTCAAGCTCTTTTGAAGAAGCACAAAGAAATGGGCAACATTGAGGATTGTAGACGCAGTGGTTGGCCAAGGAAACTTGTGCAGCAGATGAAAAAAACATCAAGCTTATTTCCCTCGGAAATCGGAAGATGTCCAGCAGTGCCATCAGCTCAGAACTGCACCCATCTACTGTCCACATCAGTCTGGTCAGAAGTGGTCTTCATGGAAGAGTTGCAGCCAAAAAGCCAAACCTCCAACATGGAAACAAGGCCAAGCGACTCAACTGTGCACAAAAACATAGGAACTGGAGTGCAGAGAGATGGCAGCAGGTGCTCTGGACCGATGAGTCAAAAATTGAAATATTTGGCTGTAGCAGAAGGCAGTTTGTTCTGCATTTCTGCAAATGGAGTCGCAAGTTTGGTTCAGGATTAATGGTGTCCTCAATGCTGAGAAATACAGCATATTCTGCAGCAGGACAATGACCCCAAACATACAGCCAGTGTCATTAATAGCTATCTTCAGTACAAAGAAGAATGACAAGTCCTGGAAGTGATGGTTTGGCCCCCACAGAGCCCTGATCTTAACATCAGAGTCTGTGTGGGATTACATGAAGAGACAGAAGGATTTGAGGAAGCCTACATCCACAGAAGATCTGTGGTTAGTTCTTCGAGATGTTTGGAACAACCTACCAGCCGAGTTCCTTCAAAAGCTGTGCAAATGTACCTAGAAGAATTGATGCTGTTTTAAAGGTAAAGGGTGATCACACCAAATATTGATTTGATTCAAATTTCTCTTCTGTTCATTCACTGCATTTTGTTAATTGATGAAAAAAAACTATTAACACTTTTTGAAAGTATTCTTAGTTTACAGCATTTTTTTCACATCTACCTAAAATTTTTGCACAGTACTGTATGTGTACTGTGTGTATATATATGCATGTGTGTGTATATGTATAAACATAAACTGTTATTATTGTCTCATTTCACTTTTAATTTTGCTCAACAAAACTGTAATGACTGTAAAAGGCCTTTAGAGTTTTTACTCCTTGTAAACATCAGTGGCCCTGAAATGCAGGTTATAAATGATCAACACACTTAAGTTCAACTTTAACAGACAGCTCACTTTTTTTTTTAAATCAACTGCTCCAGTAATTAACTTCAACTGGGGGGGTATAAACAAAAACAGACAAATGATAAATAAATAAAAATAACAGATCAAAATCTCCAACTGTGTGAAATCATTTTCTATGATATTCTCATTTCCTGGCTGAAAATTCCTTTTGACAATTGAACACCGAGAATGAAAGTTTGATGATTTGTAATTCGTAATTGGTTACCTGTAATGATTCACATGTGGATGTCAGCCAAAGGCAGTACCTTGTGGACGTATTAGTTCATAACTTGGTGTCAAGTGTCAAAAATTGGGCAGTTAGACTTAGTTGGGAGTGTTTTCAGGATGTTACAATAGGCTGAGTTCGCATAGAAATTAATGTTAAGTATGATCATGAACATTATCTTACATTATGCTGATTGTGCTTGATAACTCATTGTGTTTTTTGCTAACAAAGGTTTGAACAACACAACTCTTCATGTCCAATGACGTTATTATCAGTCATCATCAGCTAATGTCCAAGCCAACATCTGTTTTTAAAAAAAAACTTCAACACATCCTGACTAACTTATGACTTGTATGTACCACATTAATAAAGGCATATGGTAACACTGATGTACAACAGAATTAACAGTGGTCTGAATCAATTTAACCCAACAGCAAATATGGTTTCTGATCATTATTCCATTTTTTTGTCCCCTTATTTTCTTCAGATGCTCATTATTACAATTCAGATGTCAGGAGAGGGCATTTAAACTATATAATTACTATTAAATAATTATAATTAAATAGAATTATAAATCAGGTTATTTATGATGCTGATTTAATTATGTAATAATGAGTCAGTATTTATAATACATATATATATATATATATATATACATACACACACACACATATATATATATATATATATATATTTATTATGAATACTGACTCATTAGCTCATTACCTTGGGCTCTTGTTGTGTCTCGGTAGAGAAAGGTGAGTGGTTTTCATTGAACCTTTTAAAGGTGCTGACTGAAGCAGTGATTAAAAGAATTTATAT
>CM076669.1:17832927-17875088 GCA_038496675.1 Rachycentron canadum | reverse complement strand
TTACTATTAAATAATTATAATTAAATAGAATTATAAATCAGGTTATTTATGATGCTGATTTAATTATGTAATAATGAGTCAGTATTTATAATACATATATATATATATATATATATACATACACACACACACATATATATATATATATATATATATTTATTATGAATACTGACTCATTAGCTCATTACCTTGGGCTCTTGTTGTGTCTCGGTAGAGAAAGGTGAGTGGTTTTCATTGAACCTTTTAAAGGTGCTGACTGAAGCAGTGATTAAAAGAATTTATATCTGACACTTGCTCTAAACTTTCTCCCCCTCACCTGGGGAAGTTTTCTTTAGACCTCAAAAATACAAGAACATGTCACTGTCAAGACAAAACCTACTTTATATTTTGTCTAAAATATTACTGACTTAATCTATAACCACATCATTTCTGGCTTTATCCTGCCCCTGAGCATTATTTGTACAGTCAATTCTACAGCAAACTAACGTGATAGACGAGCTGTTGACTGATATGTACCGCAACCCATCAATAGTACATTGTGTTGTGTCGAAGCAGCTCTGGAAGTGAAAAAAGTTTAATTCAAGTTCATAATGACTTTGGGTGTTATTATTGTAGCCAACAGGGCATGATGGGGTTCTGCTGTGTTAGTTTATTTCTGAGCTTTCGGAAAATGGTGACATTGATACAAGTCCAACAGGTCAGGAGACACAATCAATATGGTTATGGTTATTGAGACCAGTCCCAGTCCAGTGCATTACCTATGCTACTATGTCCAGATTTTCTCTTTATATCATTGGCACATCCTCATATCGTCTTATCCTGATTGAATTAAAGTTCTGTTGAACTTTGGAATGAACTGTATTGATGATTGTTCACTGTAATGTTGCTAGATAAGAGCATGTTGCCTGAACCATGTGAGAAATCATTAAAATTAGCTTTATCTTATGATAGCTTTTCTTGAAGGCCGCAATAATTTTTTAAATATGCGGATAAAGAAAGGAGCTCAAACCCATAGTGACTGAATGAACCAAGAGTGAATGCCAGGTTTTTGGTTTCAGGAAGTCACAGAAAGAGTTCCAGCTTCCCCTGATCCAGCACTGGGAAGAGGGCCTGGGGTGAATGGGTTCAGAAGCTGTTTAACCATCTGACAAGTGGTTGTGATGAAGCATTGTTCACTGAACTGAATCTTGACAGGAAGTCAAAATAAAGGGTAGGCAAGACACATCTCCCACTGTCCCTACGGATTCAAAGAAGTTGAGACTCCATAGGGATCACAGTACTCCAGTATATTTAAATGTGTATCAACTGGAATATTTGGGAAAACGCTAATTTAACCAGGATATGATGTGCACAATAACATAAACTGGCATATTTAAGAAACCCATTCAGAACTGGTATACAACAATAAGACCCAGGTTGTATTTGAGTAAAACACTTCAACAATTTCAAATTAGGTTTTGTTTTTGGATTGGCTCTACTGTGGGTTTCAATGAATGGTTTTCATGGCTATGATATCACAGTATTTTCTCGTTTTGTTGACGCTCACAGTTCAGCTCTGGCTGACTGGAGTTCTGTATCTGATGACAGTGAACCGCCCTGTTTATTGTAGTATCTTCATCATACCTAATGTGCATAGAAATATTGAAGACCAATGGATGTTTTCACTCCTGCCCTTTAATGGTGGCTGAGATCTCCAAATAAAGAATGCTTTTTTTTCCTTCAGTCTAGACTGAGATCTAGACTTCAGTTTTTTGAATGAGGGAGGTGACATCTTTTTAACCATAACCTCAAATAACAGTAACAACTCACAGGGTTAAAGAGAGGTTAGAGAGACGAGGCCCAGCAGTAAGTCCTTTAGGTCCTGACTGTAGGTGGAAAAAAATAAGAGCTGGAGGAAAGGTCATGTACTCTGAGAAAAAGTGGAGCTTCACAGATCTGCAGGAAGAAAAGCCAATGTGTGTTCTCATCAGATGCAATTACTTAAATCATAGTCTAGAGCTGCTGCCATGTCTGCAGGAAGGCAGAAGTCAATCGAGTTAAACAGGATACTGCATCTCCCCATTACATCTGTCTGTTCATCAAAGCTCCTGCCATCATACACCCTGGGTAGTGCTCCACTTTGTCATCATAATTTTTACAGCTAAAAAATAAACACTTTCCACAGTCACACTCACACATTCATCTCAATGGCTGGAATGGAAAAAACAAACACAACCTTTGCTCTGAACATAGGCTAATTAACAGTCCATTCACAGCATGAAGGGTTCAGTAAAAAGGAAAACACACTAAATAAAAGTATGGCATGTATAAAATGCTAAATGACCTATAGGATCATCAGACAGAGTGGCGTGCACGTACAGAAGAATGAAAATTGATTGATATGACAGTTCTTGGTTGTCACTTTGAAATATTCTGTACAATAATGTACAACAGTGGAGATCCTGGATTTACTCACATGTCCCACACATCTGTGGAATCTCCTGGAGCTGGAACACTGAAAGTTAATACATTGCCACTAAACATGACTCAGGCCCAGTATGTTACATGGTTTCATGTTTGGTTGAGTTCTTTGTGAATGATCCCACAGGAACCTCCAAGAGGACACATCCATAAGAAACATGATTTTTACAATTTAACTCAAAAACAGCTGATTCATTCAGTTTTCCACAATCAAAGTAGACCAGTCAATAAGAGCTAGAAGCAGTTCATGGGTTGAACACCATCTGCCCCCACTAGGGGTTCAGAACAATTTGTTTTCTACAACCACTCAAACTGTCTCCAGGTACTTCCTCTGAAAACTGTCTTGATGAGGGTCCATTTCATCATCTGCTCCACAACAACAAAACAAGCACAACTTCAATTTTTTTCATAATATTTCATTAGTTCTTCAGTTTTTTTTTCTATTATTTTCAAGATGGAAGATCATCAAGACACCCATTTTAAAACACACACAAACCAAAAAAAGAATTTGGAATCAGGAGAGACTTGGAGATGAGAGGATAGATGAAGACATGGAACAGTTTTTCTGTTTCTTTCTTTCTTTGTGGGTTCAGTTTGCCTTCTCGTGGCTACCAGCTTTAGCAGACGGTGCCATTCTCCTGTCGGGACTTGGGGCAGGTAGATCGTGGTATTGGCTGGACGGAAGGAGCTAGGGTGCAGAAGAAGCCGGCAATGAGGGTGAGGCCAAGGCCTCCCCAGGCACAGAACATGGACCAGCCATAGCCATGGCCGATATCGTCAGGCAGGCCGTAAAGATACCGTGGGTAACGGGAAAGCTCAAAGTTGATACCAGCAACACAGGTACAGAGGGAAATGATGCAGAAGGTCCCTGCAACGACAGAACAAGACGTTGAAGCCGCTGAAGAACAGGAAGAGACATCATCATTGACACATCAGTGAAACAACAGTCAAAGTCATGTCTTGACAATACCCAACCCTGCCTCTACAAAATATGTTTATGATTTGATTTGCCAGTAGAAGCAGAATTGTTCCTTGGATTATGCACAGTGGCAATGTTTTATTCCATCTAGTAAGTTTGACATTCCTGTCCCTTGAAAGAAACTCCTGTACCACATTGAACATTTTTGTGCTGCAGAGACTATTCCTCAGAGGACATTCCTGTACTATGGAGGACATTCCTCTACCACAGAGAACATTCCTGTACTTCTTTTATCATGATCCATTGTGGCTTTAGATCCAGACCTAGACTGTGAAGCTATGTGACACTATATCACCTGGTTTTGGCTTTGAAGAAACGGTGGCCCACACCTCATGAAATACCATGTTTTAAAGTGAGCACTGACCTTTTCCATATTCGAGACCACAATTATTTCCAAATCCTAAAGGCTTTAAATGAAACTAAACAGTGTCAGAGTCACAGGGTTTCCAAGCTTGAGGACACCTGGTCTTATGTAACATGAGCTGACCAAATGAAGATGATCAATGATGGAAAGACCAGCCACACACCTGAGCATCCAATAAGGCCTCCTTTTCTTCCTATCCTTCTCCTGGTGACTGAAAACTAAAGCATTCGGGTTCTGTAGTCATCTCACCAGCACAATCTGTGACAGCTTGTGTCAACTGTCACCCACACTAGTGATAATGCTACACGCTTTAGGACTTAAAGACATTCAGGGTGACATTTCAGTGTGACTGAAGCAGTTGTGTAAAGAACAGAGAGCTCAAACATCTCACAAGGTGATACATTATAACATACATACAGTTATAACTGTTTCCTTATGATGTTGGTAAAATTGTGATCTGATTATGTTTCATACAAAACACACACTAACAAGTTTAACAGTTGTAAATGCTCCAGCACACCACCTAATAGTGTCTAAAAGTGTCTATATGAAATGGAGAGGTGTTTTACTTTCAGAGCTCTTACTGCCTGATATAGTCCTAGCTTAACCCCTGACATGCCTATATTGTATTGTGGTCCATTTTTATTTAAATTACCTCTCTGCCGATCTTTGCAGTTTTTTTTCCAGAAAAATGTCCACAGGGAATCAGAAGGGGGTGTACCATCAAAACACTGACTTCCCTGATCTTAAAGAATTTGCTGTATTTTGAATATTCTGTGCACATTGTTCCATCTGAATGGATACTTTATTTTGGGTTGTGTTCAGTAGAAGCAGCTGCTGATGCAGACTAAATCCAAATGTAAATTTGGCCTCATTTTCAGAGCTCTGTGACCCTGTGGGCTGCTGTGCTGTGATTTGGCTGCTGCAGACTGACCCAGCCTGATTCTTGTGCCTTTATTATAGAGAAACATAATTGACTTTTTAATTGCCTGTTCATTATACAACTGTAGTGCACAGCGCTAATCCAAGACTGATCATAATTGAGTGTGCCATTGCTTCCTGCCAAGCAAGAGCCATGCAACACACAAGACATCAGTGTTTGTGTGTGAAGTCACTACTGACGGTCCACTGCCAGAGAGTGGGACACACTCTGTGTGTGTGTGCTTGGTGGATGCAGTGGTGAGACCCTATGCAGTCTAAATCACCAGCATAGGCACAGATGGTGTTTTTATCCAACATATCTGTGGTGGTTTGATTTGATGAAATCTTATTCACCCATGTCACTCAAAATGGCCACGCTCTAAATTTTCAATAACTTGAATCCTTAATTAAATGTAAACGGGTTATAATTATAAACAGTCAGATAAATTTGCACCCCTCTTTTTTTTTTAAATGAGAAACTAGGCTGTAAATATGTTTATTTCTGCTGTAAATGAGTCTGTGGGGACTGACTATGACTATGAACCATACAGTGAGTGTGTGTGAGACTCACCTCCCATGAGAAAGAGGAGACCAGCCACATACTGCATGAGGCCTCGGTCCCAGCAGCAGCCAAGTACACCAATGATCCAACCGAAAAGGATAATGGCCACTGCCATGCCCATGAAACCTGCTGTCATCCGCCGCAAGTCTGAGGAAAGAGGAGAAGAGAGGTAAACATGATCTGAATAACACCTGAGCAGAACACTACAGTTGTGTTATTTTTAAATATGATTTAAGTGTTTTTCAGGGAGCAGTGAAAGAGAGGGAAAACTATTTTAAGGTTCTTTTTCAGTCTGTGGTTGATAACAAACACTTCTTGTGTTTTTACACTTCTTGAATACAGAAACACAACAGACCAGCTTCAGACACACAGTGACACAGGATTTCTTTTCTTTTCAGTCTATTTCTTCTGTTTTATCCAAGGCAAACATTCTTTTGTGGAAACATCTGGCTTGGATGTGTCCAGATGTACCACACAGATAACAGTTTGAATTTGCAGCAGCTGTGACTTAGTGTTGCAGCTGTGATAGGTCATCACTGCCTGCATGTGGTTCATTCACTTCAGCACTGCTCCACAGCCACCTGACTCCTCTGGCCTGCTTCACTGGTCCACTGCATGCCCCACTCCCCTGCTGCTCAGCCACTCCAGTCCAATTCTGCTTCAAACTGTCTCTGAGTCTGTTTTTAAGACTTGATTTATTGTTTATTTTCAGCCAGGGTGCACCTATACTATTGTAGGTTTAATTTCAATTGGATACAACTGCCTTTGCTATCAATCTAGACTCAATAACATGGAATGATAAAGTGAACCATGTTACTGTTTCATGATATTTGCGCTAATGTATTTAAAATTAAAAACACAAATCTCTAATTTAAAGAAGTATTCAGACCCTTAATTCAGAATTTTGGGTTCACCTGAATTTGCGCATCCCAATCTTCCAGCAAGAGGAAAAGAGGTCTGTCTCAGCCAGACTGTATGGGAAGCATCTGTGAAATGGTCTCTCATTCTATGGAGCAGGTTCTCTTTAGGACCATTCTGTATTTGGTTGCGTTTATCCTTCCCTCAGTTCTGATCAGTCTCTCTGGCCCTGCTGCTAATAAGCTCCCAAATAACATGATGTTGCCCTTGCCATGCTTTACCTCAGAGATGGTATTAGCCAAGTGATTAGAACTCCCTGCTGTTAGGTAGACCTGCATTAATGAAGAGCTGATTGATGGAATGCAGATGACCTGGACCTGTCACAGTGGACCCCCCCCCCCCCTGACCCTGGCCCTTCTCTCCTGGTTACTCTGTTTAACTGTACAGTAGTGTAAATGGTGGAAATATGTACAAACTATGAGCAGTCAGTTTGCATGTGCAAATACTTTTTAAGCAAATATATTTTTGATGAGTTTTCACTTTGTCATTATGGATTATTGAAATTACAACTTTGTCCATTAAATCAAGTTAAAATTCCTCAGGACAGAAACACAATGATTAAAAGTCTGTAGTCTTCAAAGAGGACCTGAGGTTTATGAGGGGTAGTCTCTTCCTGATCTTGAGTGTTTTTTAAGGAAGGTATTATCCTACTGTAAGTCAGGTAACCATACAGTTACATTTAAACACAATTGTCTGACCTATACTTGAGTTTTGGAAGACAAACTGATGGAGGACAGGTGTCAGAGAACACTTAAATGTGTCTTTACCATTTTTCATATTTGTTCACTTTTGAAAATGTGGGTCATTATAAAGCGGCATTGTGAGGGCTACACATAGAGAGAAGGCCAAGCTCTGCCATGAGGACAGCAGTGTACTCTGCATGAGGGTAATGACAGTGACAATGATTAGCTGCAGAGGGCAGCTGAAATATGATGAGTATGGAGGAAGATGAAAAGCTCTAAGCAAAACCCTGCTTCCCCTTCCACAAGATTAGAATGTCATGGGTGAGCTGCTCTGCCTGTAGGAAGACAATGGAGGAGGGGAAGGCCGGGGGCTGACACAGGGCTCGTGTGGAGGACACCCTGTGGTGGAACAGGAAAGGTCAAAACATTTGGCCTGAGAGTATAGTTGAGGAGCAACAAAAGAATGAGCAGCTCTCATGTTGTAATGCTCTACATGTTCTTCATCTTTGTAGCTAATAAGGCCTTTACACTCTCTCGCCACTGTAATGGACATCGTTCATACATCGGCCTCAGACAGTTAAATCTGAGTTTGACCTCTTCTAAATAATCCAAAAACATTAGGCCAGTATGGCAGCCAACCATAGCAGGAAGTGATGTAAAAAATATTTCACCTTTTTTTAACATCAAACTGCTCTTTCCTGTGGTATTCTTGGTTTTCTCAATTGCTGAACTTCTGTATTTGTATGCACTGCACATTACGTTGCAGGCACAAGTCGGCTGAGTGAATCAGAAAGAGCTACACTTTGACCACACTGAAAATCTTCTAAATTAAGTAACATTTTAACAGATGATGCTGGCTCCACCCACAGGAGCACATCACTTTGCTTATGTGCCAGTGATCCTGCTGCTCTGAACTTAATTTACCATGTTACATGACCACATCAATTTTATGTAAAAATCATTATAAATAATTTGATATTTTACACTGCAGTAGTGCAAATGTCACAGACCTATCTCAATCCAGTTTTTCATGAATGTATGATTTTTACACATATAATTGATGAGCTGTTTATTTTATTTATTTTTTTATGGTCAAATCACGGTATCACATATTGTCTCTGGAGGTCATCTAGAACTCAGAACTGTACTCTAGTAGACAATTAGTGACTTAATATAACTGCAGTTACATTTACACTGATCAGCCATAACATTATGACCACCCGCCTAGTATTATGTAGTTCCCCCTTTTGCCGCCAAAACAGCCCTGACCTGTTGAGACCTGGACTCAACTAGATCTCTGAAGGTGAGCTGTGGTATCTGGACCAATACACTGATGAGCTGATCCATTAATCAAGATTGGGCTTGTTTGTCCAGCTCATCCCACAGATGCTGGATTGGACTGAGAACTGGGATTTTGGAGCCAAGTCAACACCTTGAACTGGTTGTTGTTCCTCAAACTTCCTGAACCATTGTTGTAGTGGCAAGACTGTTTCCATGAAGGGGAGATCTTGGTCTGAACAATGTTTAGGGGGGTGGGACGTGTCAAAGTAACATCCACACGAATGGCAGGATCTAAGGCTTTCCAGCAGAACATTGCACAGAGCATTACACTGCCTCCATCTAGACTTCTCTCTCTTCTGTGATATAGTGGCAGAGCTACCCTTAACCAGAATAGTTTCACCTGACCAAAACAGCTGAGAAACACAATTGCATTTTTAATTTCTACGTTTCTGTTATGTCTGGACAAACATGTCTAAATATGAGACAATTAAAATGGTATTTCAAACACTGATACATTTTTATGCTGACTGTGTTACAGCCATTTCGGACACAACTTTATGATGAAGGAGCTCATGTAGAACTGTCAGTCACACAATGTAACAATAGGAACAGTAAGGCATGAGTGTTAATGGTTAATCTGTTAATGTTAATGATCAGTGATATGCTCTCTCTTTTACATACATCCTGTAGTTTCTTCTCTGTCATCCAACTATCTACATGTTTTCATATATAATCATTCTGCACTTCTTAATGATAAATCATGTTCTAAACATGTATTATTGAGATACTGGCTAGAATGATGAGAAAATGCTGTGGATGATCGTGGCATGCACAGTTCAACCTTTGACCTTTTCTCTAACACTACTCCCAGGCCAAAATATCGAGAAGGGTTTTTTTCATGAATTCATTCAACCTTTACTTATACACAGGGCCAGGATTAGATAAAGCTGTATTTGCATCACATTTTTAGTAAAGGGCTAAAGGCTAGAAGCTGCTGATGGTCAGCAAGTTGTTGCTCTACTTTGAGTCATATTTTCCCCTTGCACTGCACGCTGACAGTCCTCCTGTCAGGTCACATAAGCCCTTAAAAGTTCTCTGTCAGAGACCAGACCCTGCAGGTCACTTTGAGACTCCACCAGTCTGAGTGTCACAGGGGACAACGATGGAGTAAAACCCTTTGTGTTGTACTCTAGAAGAAGTGCTACCCTATGAGTTCACAGTATTGCCATGTCTCTCTTACATGAACATGTGCTAAGCCACATGCTGCAGCAAAAAGGCAGAGGAAGAAACTTGATGATAATCAGTTGGAGTGCGAGTTACTGGCTGAACAGCAGTAACATGGTGTTAGCAGGGTGAAGCTCTTTATTCATGGTGCAATGTAGTCTAATGTTATCCACAGAAGCTTTTCTGATGCTGAAGCACAGCTGACCTCTGCTGTAGTCTTAGTCTTCAGGCAGTCACCAGCATTTCCCACAAAAGAATAAAAATACATGTAAATAAAGATTTTTCGACTTCATCTGTACCTGTCAATTAATTTGGAACCCCTACACAATGTGTTAAAAAGGGATATAGCGCATACTGTATCTCCTCATTTTATGATGGAGTAAACCTACTCAAATTAAAGTTAAGATTTAGCTTGAGTAAGAGTGGAGTGCAGTGGAGTAAGAAAATGTGCAGTCTGGACTGTTGATACAACAGTGAGTGGCTGCAGGTAGACAAGGAATGGAGAGAAAATATTTTTGCATCAGCACCTGATGTTGGAGAGGAGAATGACAGGCACCCTGACTGGCTTGGGAAAGAAGCCAGCAGAGTATGTGAACTAAATATAGTCTTCTGGCCAAAGTCTGTGCTCACACAAAGACTGTGGAGATTAAGAGGGGATGAGGTGATTATGCCTTACCATCACCTACTTGCCTTGAGACCACAAGTTGCCTGGTCCACATGGTAAATGCTTTGTGTGTGACCTTTGAGTGAGATTTAATGGTAACACTTTCTCTGCTGGTGCTGTTTTTTTCTCTGCTATCTGACCAAATAAGTTCTGCTGGCAGGTGCTAACTGTACTGAACTGTACTGAACCGAACCAGATGAAATCTCTGCAGAGGCCCAGAGAAATTTAATCATTTTTTTTTTTTGCCAGCGCACATACAGTATCCATCTATCTTTATTATTTCTGAGGAGGGATATTGTAGAAATCATCATTCATCCCACTTGGATGAAATTGCTAAGGCATACAATGTAATGCAGATACCTCAGAGGTCTGTTTATATGTGATACATGTCTGAGTTCAACCTGACTGTCTTGGTCTGTGGATTCTACAGATCACAGCATCACAGCAGTCAGAATTCAGAAAGGGCGCAGGGCCCGGTGCCTTTGTTTTTTAATTTGTATCTTAATTCTCAATTCAATTGTACTATGTACATACTGTATATTGAATTTCCATACATGACATGTATTCACAAGTAAAATAAAAACACATGTAAACATTATATATGGAATCTATTAGAATGATAATTATGTGTATGTTTATATATGCATTCTTATGTTGAAGACATGTTGTAGAAATTAAATATATATCATTAACAAATTTGATCACGTACATTACTGTGCAAAAGTCTTAGGCCACCCTTAGATTTGTTGTTTTATCAGTTCTATAATGACCATATATAATTATTTATCTCTCTTTATTAGAATACAACCAGAAAATACAGGAAATGTGTAGCAGTATTAAAAAAAAAAACAGAAAAAAAATCAGAAAAAAAATAGTTTCTATGGACTAATGTGTCAAGTATTCAGTGTGACCTCCCCTCACACTTGAGCAATAGCAGGAACCTGGCTCTTAAACCTAAATGGAATGGAGCCATAATTAATGTCATTGTTAACACCTGTATTTGTATTTCACTATTTCATGTCAATGCTGTGAAAGAGATTCATTACACCAGGTTTGAGCAGGACATGCTTGAGGATTACGCGATAATAATATAATATAGTGAAATATATTACATTTCTGTATGGGTGGTTTCAAATTTCAGTCAAATTTGGTTAGTTGGAAACTGAATCAATTGATAACTCAGACCCATATATATAAACATATAAACTACCAGAAACCATATAAACAGAAAACAGAAAAAAAAACAAAAGAAAAGATAGAGAAAGATAGAGAAAGAAATTAAAACGTGGAACAGATTCTGTAAAAAATATCGTATGTAAAGGTATGTTGCTTTTTGTAATTTGAATGTCTTGGGCTTGGTTTACTGAAGTGTGTGTGAGTGTGAGCTAACTGTATCAAGTTGTGGATGAGGAGCATTTAATATCCAGATATATAAGCAGATAGAAAGTCAGTGTTGTCAGTTTAGTGTTGTAATTAACACAAGCTAACTTCTTAACTTAATTGTTGAATGTATCTTTCATTCTGTATCAGTTTGATCCACTTTCAATTTGATTCACTTTCAATAAACCTTTCCCAGGCACATTATCTTTTACTTAGTGTTTCTATAAAAATGTGATTTCCATATCTCTGTCCTCATGTCTCCTAGCTGCCATTCATTGTCTTTTGTCACAGATTTGTGACAATTTGTCTTGGTTAGTGATAGTAAAAGACCAGATGATGCTCCTTTCATGAAACTTAATGTAATTCTTCTTCTGTTGCATTAACATTATGGGAGTTGGTTCATTATTACTGAAATAATGACATTCAGTCGAACAATAAACCTCCAAATGGAAAAAAGAAAGAATGGATAATAAGAAGCACAGATGATCTTCACGTACAGTTGTCTTAATTGTTAATGCTGCACAGTGAATAACTGGAGGAAAACTTTGCTCATTTGTTTACTGTATCTACATGTGACAGGCTGCTGTCTATCTACTTTTCTCTACTGCTTAATGGGTTTCATTGTTCAGCTCTGAGCTGCAATTCCCTTTTAATTATGTTCTTCACTCCAGGACCACTGGTCCAATGAAATGTTATTTCATAAAAGGGAAATGGTGGTTTGGTGCTTGTGTGGAAATATTATTTTCTCAGTCAGATAGATGGAAATGAAAATGTTTATCTGTGACAACTGTTATATGTATGTATGTATGGCTTATGAAATATGCACTGTTCTAACTTTGGAGCTGATCTTAAGATAATATTTACAGATGTTCTGATACTGATTCTGACACCTGAACTTGGTTATTAGTCAATACCAAACATGAATCCAATGCCGCAGTATTAAAAAGAAAAGACAGCTACTACTAAACCTCTATGGATGTGATGTAATTGCTATTGTTGTAAACCCTTTTTAAAACAAATAGAATCATGAATGACATCTCTCTTTTATTAACTACTCTGAATATCAGTCATAAAAATCTGTGAATAAATAACAATTCTTAAAAGAAGAAAAAACTAACTTCAACTGCAGCCACAATTTAGTAAAATGCTAATTTTAAATAAAAACTATAAAAAACTTAGAGTGGAGATCATGTGGTTTCTTTCTCTCATCATTGGTGACTTCACTCATTTGTGTCTTCAGATGTTTTTTAAGAGCTGTAGTATTTCTATTTTTCTGACATTTCCTTACTGGTTAACATTACACAATTTACCAGAAATCTATTCTTCCTCACTTCTCTAAAGCTGTAGTTGCCGGTGGCTGCACAGCACATCTTCCAGTGCAGGTTACAGTTTTAGATCAGCAGAGATGACCCTAACCGTAAGCATGAACATTAGCCACTAGCTAAATGTCAGAATTTACAAATTACATAGGATTGGTGCATGGACTTGCAGATACCAATATTTTAGGCAGTATTGGAGGCATTTCTATTCTAGAAGCAGGTATGGAACATTTCTGATGAGAGTGGTGGTTGAGGATGTTTCAGTGAGATTGCAATTTGCTGAGGTTTTGCTGCTGTAAGCATGTGACCCTGTCACAGAGGCTGCCTGCAGCCACAGCTCAAGATTTTGAGCTTAATTTCGTTTACCCCATGTCAACTGCCACTTGGGAGAAAACATTGGAATGGGGAAATAAAAGTATGCAAGATAACAGGAAAGGAGGACAGTGGGTGTGATGGGGATGAGTTGGTAGCAGCAAGAGCAGAGTTAATGTCTTTAAACATATGTGCCATTTGCTGAGGAAGCCCTCATAATGCCCCATGGCTTTTTTGGCACTGTAGTGAAGCCTTAATCCAGAGTGGGGGCCATATGCGTTATTTCATAGTTTGTCAGGCAGTGGCATTGTGAGTTCCTCTGCAGGCTAAGTCAAGGGCCCGGGGGAGTCAGCCAACACATACAGAGGGATGGGTAGGACAGGGAATTAAAACTGACAGCCATCTCCTGGAGAGCAGGCCCAATGCTAGAATGATAGGAGACAAGATGACACCCTGGGCCTCCAGTTGGCCCTGAAGGGGCCAGCAGCTGCCAATCACCTCTATTGGGTTGGCATGTACTGTGCACAGATGGTGACAGGATAGCTGGCATATGGGAGTGTTACTACAATGACATTCTCATCGGCTGTCCATCAGTGTCTCCATGATAACCAGACATGGAACTATATCTAACTATATGAGACATTAAAATGAAATCAGCACCACAATGAAAAAAAAACCCTGTGGTGATAATTTTCCATATATTCACCCAGAGGCTACAACAATCACAATATCTAACATGCCAAAGTTGGTAAAGAGGGTACCATTTTTATCCTGTTCCACAAGAAGAGGGACTAAAACTGCCAACTTAGTCATGTAGGGGCCGAGGTCATTAAAATCAATTTGAGCAACTGTCTCACCAATTTCTATGTCTGCTGCCCCTGTTTTTGGAGACTGTCCTGTCAAAAACAAGGTATCTCCACAAGCTTATCAAGACCTATAGCTACATCTTATTGTAGATGACTTTGATGGGAGTCAAGAAGGACGTCAGGTAATGTAGAATGAAGAAAAGAAAGCCTGCTTTAGGAGGATGTTGTGGTGGGTGGTTTGATGAATAAAAGCCAAGGATGCTGCTTGGTTCTTCATTTGAAACCAAAAGTCATTGCTTGATCCATGACCCTTCAGGAGCTGTTCTGGAGTAAAGGCTAATGCTTCCTGTTAATGGACTTCTTTCAAGCTCTCAAGCCTGGCACTGACTTAACTCAACCTTTCTCCATGTGTGTGCATCTGGATTCTCCTCCATATTGACCGCACCTTGAGCTATGATACTGGTGATAAAAACCCCACAAGGTAGCTGTTCCAAGAGAAAAAAATCTAAGTAAAAAACACAGATGTCAGCACCCAATGCTGTAACATTTCAGTATTACTGCTGCTGTATGAACTATATACCCTCAATGTCCTTTTAAATATATTTGCATTAAGGCAGGTGACAGCAAGAATGAATTTAGTGAAAGAAAGAATTTATTCCCAGTTAATTTAATGGCAGTCTGACCAGTGACTGTAAAGATATCTTACTCTGGACGAAAGTGTAGGGAGGACAGACCAGCCATCTTTATCATTCTCTCCACTAAATATTGTAATCTTCTATCAGGGTCATCCAGAACCTCTACGCACACTATATGGAGGAGTGTTGGTAATGACCTCCATTAATCAAGGTCAGGAAATCCAATCAACAGATGAACAGATGAAGAGCCTCTGCTAAATGCAGTCATATCACAAAGTATTTGATGATAGTAAAATAGAAAACAGCTGGTAAAAAGGAAATGGTCCAAATTGGTGCATCAGTAAGCCATTTCCCTCCCCTGCCAACCCACTGCTCATGTGCAAATGACTTTCCATCTTTCTGAAAGGGGAGGGCAAAAAAACTGACAGTTAATCACTGCACAGCATCATTAAAGCATTGTGCATCCTCTGACGGACCACTCCACTGGCACTGTCAATAAAACAGGACTTGTCTGAGTCAGCATTTTTTGAGAGAAGATTTTGTTAAATCTTTCTGGTTCTGATTCCAAGTTGTTAAGCAAGTGACATTCCTGCCTGGCTCCGGAAAGCTTGAATGATTTAAAGGCAGAACAGGAGGCAGGAGAGAGGGAGAGGCGGTGGAAAACAGTGAACGGCAGAATTCATGGAGAGAGAGGTAATAAAAACTCTTAGCCATTAATATCTCTGGTTCTAGATGTTGTGAGCATGTAAAGTGTGTTACACATTTAGAAGGGATATGCAGAGCTGAGAGTTTAGGCAAAATAGGAATACACAAATTACCTCACTTAAAAAATGTGAAAGTAGTCAAAAATTATTTCACTGCCTCAGAAATTTGAGTCTAGTTGAACTTACATAAACAAAATCTGCTAGTGCTCAGGCAAAGATCAGTGATGTGTTAATCCGCATGGAATAGACACGGGAAATCTTAATGAAACAATGTTTTAGAAAAATGTTTGTTATGCTGCTCAAGAGGAAATCTCAGCCTAATGAGATGTCAAAGATGCCTGTTGGATTAGGCCTGATATTGCTTTCCTAAAAAAAAAACTAAACAAAACACTGCATCCACTCACCACAAAGAAGGGGACACTGATATCACAGTAAGCAAGTGTTAGGAAGAAAAAAGAGAGAGAAAGCTTTGACATTTCTCATTTTTCTATATAACTATATTATTATCAGAGTTTGGCTGCACATGTTATTGGTTTAAGGTAGGTGACATTTACATTAGTTAGCTACAGTTAGCAACGGTAATCCCACTGAGTAAGATGAAGACACTAGTAAAACAGACCTTTAAAGTAAGCATCAGAGAGGAGTGAGAGGAAAGAGGGAGACAATAGCAGCTTTTATCATTTGATTACAACTCAGTGGTAGACAGACGATCACCGTGCACACACAGCATGATGTGGATTATGTGCTCTCTGCTCCATTTGCCATGAAAAAAGTGTTGGCTAGTAAAAGTTCCTCTGTTATTGTACAACAGTGGAGGCCATGTGAGACCACAGCTCATCAGTTCAGATGGGAGTGTTTAGTGTGGAGAATGGAATGCATAGAAATGGCACTGCAGGAATTGTGAGTACAGTACTGCTCTGAAGCCTGTGTGCTAAATGGTTATCGTTATTCATTCTTTAATTGTTAAAAACACCTTTTAAACACCTTTTAGTTTCCTTATTCATCCTGTGTCTGCCTGGCTTTTTAAACTACAAAATCTAGACTCTGTGATGCCACAGTCAACCCTGTTTCCAGAAAAATAACAGGTATATAATCTTAACAGCTGGTTTTGTGAAACACCTTTGGGAAGAAATTATATTACTGTATGCATCATGTTGTCTTATAGAATTTGTTTTGCCCATGCGAAAGCTAAGTATGAGGCTGTTATGTTTTGAGTTAGTAAGTACAGGAATTTGACTCTCGCAACCGATATTGACCATCTATTAGTTTTGCAGATATTTGGTCATATAAGAATGTAGTAGACAAATAAAATTTGAAATGTCAGAGGATCAAATTATGTCAGAAGGAAACATCAGGAGAGGTCATTAGGTTTCATTTTTTGGGCAACATTAATGACAATCAACACTTTATGAGTATCCACTTGCTCGTCCTGTCACTGACAGACGTCTGGAATATGCTGTGATTTTATTTGACTAAATGTCCAGCAGGAGCCAACAGGAAGTGAGGAGAGAAGTGAAACAGTGGCAGGATGGTGAGCGTAACCACTCCTCAATGTGATAGTGAGATTGAGGAGACAGAGGGCAAAGAATACAATTTCCCTTTCAGCTTCACAATATTGTGACTGTGACTTTAATATTCCCAAGGACTACCAAAGTACAATCCTATTATTGAATTATTGTTTGTAACGTATTGTTCAAAAAGTTAAAATTAAAAACACTTGTCATTAGTTGTAACACTGAATGCTAAATGTTAATGCTAATGTGTTAAGGAGAACTGGATGTTGCATTCAAACATAGTGCCCCATTTATTTAGGTGAAAGTTGCTCACTGATCACATAATATGTCAGTGGTCGGTTTTTGTATCCATACAGCATGCTTAGTAGACGTCTCTGGCAGAGCAAATTCTGATCATGCCCGTTCTGTAACTACTCCTGCTTGATATGCGGAATGTCTGTGATATCAGACGACCTTGTTCTATATTGAGATGATAATATGATTTTGGATAAACAAATACTGAAGTGTGAATTTACTGTTCAATTGTCTTCCTTTTATCATTGCACTACCTGACCTCACAATCACCATTAAAATTACACCATGGTCCATGCATCCTAAATCTGATAAGTCGAATGCTGACAGGCTGCAGTGACATGTTGTTGGATGCATAGATAGATAAATCATTTGCTAGGGGAAATTCAAATTCTACACAAGGTCACATATATATGCAATTTAGAGTTTTTTGTCCAACTCATTATGAGGTCCTCTCATCTCTCATCGTTTAACTATATAATGTTTCTTAAGTCAACAATACATGACAGCTTATCTGATTTTTACATGATAATTAATTATATTCATGAATATTATAAAAAGATTGTGTTAAGCTAAAAGAAGAACACACACAATGGTCACTATTGGTCATCTATCTTCTTCGTCCCCTCCTCCCTCTGCTGCTGATGTCGCATGCTGGCAATGCTACTCGAGAGAAGGTGGCTGCTGTCTCAGATAGTGATAAAACAGGCCCTGGACCTAAATTCTTAAATAATGTAATCTGCAATGTTTTCAAAAGATGAGACCCAGACCCAGATTGTGAGCCCTTTCTTGAGTTGCTCAGTTGAATTATGTCATAGTCTGGTCCTGCTCCACCTGACATCTAAACATAACACATGCAACACAAGCCACTAACGTTACATTGAGTCATTTCAGAAATTAGGATAATTATACTTTACAATCAACTGTTGTATTGTTCACAAGAGACATAACCCGTAACGTATCAGGAAAATGGAACACTTGCTTAAAGAATACAACATTTCGTATAAAGGGTATGAGGTTAGCTAAGGAAAGAAGTGATGTCTTCACATATGCAACAAACACTTTCTTTTCTCTCTCAGCATCCAGCAGCTTATCCTTTGTCAAAATGTGCTGAAACATTGTTACACTGTGGAATATGCAGGTAAACAGTTTCAGGGCACAATGTAAAGCTTGCTCCTTAGAGCTTCACTTTGACAGACAACATCTTATGGTGTCTTTTCCACTTAGTGCCCATATGTCAAAGTTCATTAAGACCAGATGCGTTGTTGTCCCTGACCTGAGCAAGGGAGCGATGTTGGAGCAGATTACAGCAATTACCTGGATAGAAACCACTTAGGCAACGATTTAGAAGATTCACACACCACCCGCTAAACTGGTAACCAGCAGCAACTAGTCTATGGCTCAGAGTGAGACATGTCGATCTCCTACCTGATCCTCTTATAGCCTTGTTTGGAGTTCCCTCCAGAACTAATACTCCTTTGTATCTGAACCAAATTATCTCTAACCTCCCTTTTAGCTAGATGTCATACCTCTTAAATGGAAACATATTTTTCCACCCATAACAGATTGATCAAGGATGTGTCACATTACATTAAGCTAGAGAAGATCAATTGTACTTGTACAATTGTCCATTCACACTCACATTCACAGGCAATTTAGAGTCTCCAATTGACCTAAGGTCCATGTCTTTGGACTGTAGGAAGAAGCCAGGGTATCCTGAGAGAACCAATGCAGAGACAGAGAGAACATGCAAACTCTGGCACAGAAAGGATTCAGGCCTGGGGTTTGAACCCAAATAAGTGTTAACCTACCAATATAAGTGTTAACCTACCAATACCCAACAGCATCTTGTACATACAGTCCCAGGCTCAGTGAACATTTCCCAGAAACTTAGCAGAGTGCAATGTCAACCAACTATTACAGAAATTGTTCCTCATATTCCACATTTTCTTCTCCCCTAAAATGTCTGTAAGGAGCTAATCCTTTGAATGCTGGAAAGAGACTACTACACAAAAGAGTGAATGTATTCTGTCCAGCGCATGACGTGGAGAGAGGGGAGAAGCTCTTTAGGTGGCTAACTTTAAGCTAATCACAGTAAACTAGGAGGATAGCAGTGCACTGTGAAATCTTATGTGGCAGTTGGTCAAAGTGAACTAAACTCTCTACTCTCTCTGTTCTTCTTTCACTTCTTTTTTCAGCCAGGGTAAATGACTCGAGGATTTCTGAGCCAGTGGATACAGAAGCTCTGTGATGTGACAAACCGGATTAACAGTTAGCTAGGACTTCATGGGAGAAAATTGCAATGTGGACTCATCATTCTCTGCTGCTTTGCATGCCACATTAAAAGCATAGAAGATGGAAGAGCCAGACCCAAACATCAAATTTAGTAAATATGAGAATTCAGACATGTACCTTCCAGAAATTACATCACTCTTCTACATGTCTGATAGTTCTACTGTTTTTGCCACAACATTTTTAATTAAAATTAACATTATGAAATACACCCTCTAGAATTTGGATTTTATAATCTCTACATCCGCATATAATAACTTTATTATAATAGCTTCACTAACAATATAAGCATAATAATTTGGATAAATAAATAAATGGTAGGTAAATCAGATAAAATAATATTCAATCATCAGGTTACAGCAGTAGAGTAACTTATCATTTAGCCTGATTGTACAGCCAAATGTTCTCCTGCTCCATTTTCATCTGCTAGTTAGATATTTACCCTGTAAATAGTCCAGCTAATAAATCTCTTCAGCTCAGTTATTGTCCTGTTGTATTTCAAGTAAAGACTTGAGATCCATCGAATACAGAAGTTACAGCTTCTGATATTAGGCTTCACTGAAACCACAAATTCTTGTCCTTTAAAGTATAGAATTTTAAACTATAATATTGTGAGCTACACAACAAAAGAAGAAAGTGCTGAATGCTGAGTGTTCCTATGGAACGTTCAGGTGTGAAATGACCGAATCAACAAATAACCACTGTTGTCTGAACCTCATATTATTTAGTAAGTGATATATCTGGCAATATGAGTGCTGATCACGTTCAGCACAGTTGATGTGTTTGCACACTTTCTTCCAAACAAACCATAATGTCCTCATCAGTAGCTGTCAGCAGAACTAGTTTTCTCTGTTTAGTGTTTTGTGCGCTTCAGCTTGCAGAGTGTCGGCTCTTGCTTTTTAGAGTCACAAACACACACATGCAAATGCTCTTAGCATAAAAGAGAAGACAAATGATGTGACCAATTGCAATGTTTAACCACTTGATAATCTAGATAATAAATGTGCACCTTTGTGAAGGTGGAAAAGGATGTTTTCTGAGTGGAGACAGGGAGAGGTGGAGTCTCTATCAGGAGATTTAGTGGTGTAGCTTGGCTTTGCTTTGAAGTCTGTGAAGTGCTGCTGCAGACAACCATGAGATAGGCCTTTTAGTTTCCAATTACTCATGGCTCCACGCATACATGGGGAAACTAAATTCAGTCAGTTATGTCAGCCCCATGCTGCAAATGCTGCAAATAAGAGGCAGCCTGCCAGTTCTCTTCACATGTTATATAACTTATTTTATATGTCAGGTTTTGCATGCTGTTTTTCAAGGTGTTTTGAGCCATGGGCTGTTTCAGTGTTCAGTGTTTCTACCATGACAAGAGTCAAATCCAGTTAGGATACTTTCACAGATTACCCATCAACCAATTTAGACAAAACAAAAGTCTGCTTCATGTGGTAAGATGAGAATACAATAATAAGTCAAAGTCCTGTTGAAAAATGTGAGCTGGTAGATCAATAGTCTGGATGTATATCTCTCCTTAACCTCCTACTAAATAATAAATGCTAAATAAATTTTAGATAAAAAAAAAACACTTGTGAAGATGTGTCACCAAGGGGAAAAGAGTGAAAAGTGATTCGCAGGCAGTGAAATGTCTCAAAACATATTCAGAGCAATAAAATAAAAACACATTTATAAGTACTTGCATCGCACTGAATAACAAACAACAGATAATGTGTGCTATATTCTATGTTCACTACACCAACATTAAGAGCTTTGTGTATAATTGAATACACTTTAAAGCCCCAGTCTGGGGAATGTAGATAGAATGTACCATTGTGAACTTTATTAACTTACTGTAAACTTACAAGATGTTGTTCTGTTTTACAGTAAAAAGTACATGGAATTAGTGTATTGGATCTGCTCTGTTGTCATTCTTTCCATTGAGACTCTCAGTCAGCTGTGCAGACACCGAAGGTCTCTTCAAGTTTCTTTAGTACCTACATCATCATTTCCTGTTTCCTTCACAATAATCCATCAGTACTATAAAGCTGACAGCTTTTATCCCCACTGAAATTCTGTATGAATAGCAAAGCTGAGACTACACAAGAACTAAAGGATGCAGTTAATGGGGGCAACAAGACTTTTTCTCTCCTGTGATAGATCAGACTTTTCAGCTTTCCACCCTCATCACAGGTCTAGAGAGGGTAACTTTCTGCCAGAGGCCCAGCCAGGGTTGGAGAGCGCTGTTGGATGTTTCCTCATGACACACTGTCACTGCTGTGTGTAAGAAATTTAGCTGCATGTCACTTAAACCCCTCCTCTCCTGTACTGATCACAGCCCTGCTGCCCTGCTCTCAGGATAATTGTAATACTTTAAGGCTCAGCCTGTCTAAATGTTATTTCTTTCACATTTCCATGAATATGGATGAGCCACAACTCAGCAACCAGCCTTTCAATCGGCCTTTTGGTCTCTTATTTCTTCAGAGCCAGTAATGAGAGCAAAACTTTGCACACTTCCTGTCAAAGCTGATTTTCCACATCTCCATCTACTGCCATAAGAGTTTTATAACAACTGTAACACACTGGTGAAAGCAATCATTCTAAGGATATGGACAACCACGAAAATAAAATTTTTATAATACCTAATGCATGCATACATGTTTGGATTTGTTAGCCAAATCTCACAAAATAAAATCCATCATTTGGTCACTTTGTTTAATACTGGTAAAGTTTACGCCACCAATTTTACACTTAAAAGAGAAGTGACTCTGTCTAATCTATTAAAACAGTAGCAAGGCTTCAATTGGGAAAATGGCCTCTGATGTCATAGTGATGTCATCAGTCATGATTTCTGCCTGCCCTTATTTTGGCCATTCTCTCTCCACCCAATTCATGTTTCCTTTTTCCCACATCCACCTGCCCTGCAGTAACCCCTGATCATGCTCACCTACTTATTGATTTTAACAGTACTACTATTTTAACTGACACTGCGTATTGGTCCAGTACATTAATTATACTCAAACTTCAACAGAATGCAGACTGACTAACCTAATGTTTTCTGTGGAGGAAGTTAAGTAAACTGCAGTTTTCATTGTCTTCCACTTTATTGCCAACATGCCTCCAGCACAGAGCAGAAAGATGCAGCACTTGATTTTGCATTGTCTGGCCCTCAGCTAAAAAATGGCATCTGGCATTCCATCATCCAGCTCACAGCCTCCTTTCTGCTTCTAAATCAACAAGCCAATGAGCTGCCTGCCTCTACTGTATGTAAGTGTAGAGGAGTGTGTAATGTGAAAAGGGTCAAATTTTGAGAGTTTTTGTGGGCAAGTTTAAACTAACTAACTAATACTAATTTAAGTGCTACTTAAGATACTGAAAGTGTGCAGAAAATGTGAAAGATAAAATAAACGAAGTCTAAAAAGACAACACTACTTCAGAAACAATTTTTCATGCCCAACAGACTTGCAATGCACATCCAACTAAGACCTCTTTTAAAAGAGGTCCACATTTTGAACATTTATGTTCGCAACTGGAAACCTGGTTAGGATGACTTTCAGAGCAGGGTCAAAATTCAGATGCTTGGTCAAGACCACATCTGAATTAAGAAAGTCCTTTGCAGTATGTCTCCTTGCAGCAGTGGCTCACTGGGCCTTTGGGTCAGTACCCATGGCAGGACACAACTGATTTTCACTCATATGGAGTGCCTAAAGTACACAAGTATAATGAGGTGCATCCATGACTGCCAGCTATGCATTTCTGCAGCATTTCAACCCTGTTAATTAGGCCTAATTGTACTTTCCATCAGTCATTTACAACAAGAGGGTATGAATATATATATATATACCTCCAGATCAACCTCATGTTTTGTGTGAGAGGCAGTGAGTAATGCTTGTCATGCCTATGAGTGGCCCCTTCACCATATCTAAATATGGAACAATGATTTCCCCACTAATTACTATCACCATAATTGCCTGCTGCTTACCATAATTCCTTTAACTTCACATAAGACAGAAGGAAAGAGGAAGCTGGAACAGGCACAACAGGCGTCAGATGATTGGTGACACAGAGTACAAGCACATTGGCTGAAGAAGACTACCTATGAGCAGCCACTCAGTGACTCCCATAAACAATTGCTTGTTATGACCTTTCTCTTGTCACATCTGAACATACAGAGCATTGTTTATGTTTTCTGCAAGGAAGGCCTTACACACTGAAGAGGTTCAGTCAGTACAGGGAGAGCTGGGATGATGATTTTGGTTGATCAGGGATGCACTTCTCACTGACATTGATGGTCAAATAAATTACAGTACACACATTTGGAGATCCAAGATAATGTAGTCTTTTTATTACTCATTAGAATAGGTTTTTGAATGCACAGAGGGACAAAACCATATATAGATTCATACATTTTATGAATAAAAATAAAATAATAAATAATCAGAAAACTCAAGTTGTCTTTATGAGGCGTTTGGCCTTTTACTTATTATCAACCACTTCCTGCCTCTTTCTTTCGATTCCGTTGTTTTCCTTGGTCTATGCTGTATTACTGTTTTGCATTCTGTGGAATATATTGTTGGACTGTATGTAACATGATCCCAAGGTTGGAGTGCCTGTAAGATTTTTTGTGTTCACGAAGTTTAAGTCTGGTATGTAATATTCTGCACTGAAATGCACTATTCCACTAATAGCCAGAGAAGAGAACACTGAGTCTAAAACTGACAAAAGACCTTTTCCCATAAAGATCTTTTTACCAAGACTGAAGCACTGGGAACTACTACACACTAGTCCTTGAAAAAGAAAAAATGTAGATGACTTTAACAGAATGGGTGGTGAAAGACATAGTGAACTTGGTCTGTCCCTAGTTTATACAGCATTATGTTAGCATTACATCAATATCAATAACATCAATAATAAGTATTCATGTACTTACTGAACTTTAAATATTAGTATGTAGCATCCTAGTATATTTCAAGAGAGATTGAAACTACTATCAGTGTCTGTTGAATATACTGTATATATACTTTCGTAATTAGTTGATGAATAAGGTTACAGCCATGAAGTCACACCAGTGTACAAATCTCTATGTGTAATGCACATGACTGTAAATGCAATTTACTACACTAACTGATTCTACAGAAAGAACCCACGACAAAAAACTCACATAGAGTTCATTCTAATAATCCAGCGGAGATGGAGATTCGCTGAAAGTAATACAGTTAATCAATATAAAAATGATCCACTTTGGAAAAGTAAATTTACTGACCATTAGATGTATAAATGTTGCAGTGATTTAGATGTGTGCTTCCACAAATGTTGATGAAGTGGCCTTCTAAATATGTACTGAAGGTGTCAGGTGCTCAGGGGAGAGGAGGGAACTTCTAGTCGACAAAGTCATAGCTTTTATTTACTGACAAACAGCATAAAGTGAACATACATTACACTGCTACATGCATTGCTACACTGCTACCTGCTAGCTAATAATGTAACTCTCTGCCCCGGTCACCAGCCTCTCCTGTTATACACACAACCGTGGTTCTCAGTCATCCAGGTTATAGTTCTCTGAGAAAGTTAAATCTAGAGCAACTGGACTTGGATGTACATTCTTAAAGACATTTCACCTTCATCCAAGAGGCTTCTTCAGCTGATCATTTAAACACCATTTTGGGAAATCATGTTTGACACCATCTCTCTTTCCAGTATTTATGCAGATGTCTGGGAAGTGTTTAGCTTAGCTCAAAGGCAGGAAGCTGCTAGCCTCTGCCATAAGTATAACAGTTCTGAAGCATGCCCTGTGCATACATTCATGATCATTTGATCTGCCTCACATCAAAGTCATGGCTTCAGGCATAACATTTGAAGAATTTAGACAGAACTGTGAAAACTAGGCTTTGCCCTCCATTACCATTTCACACACCACAGACAATCACACACATACACACTTGTGATACTACATGTGTGAGGACCAATAATTTACACACTACATTCCTAGCCCCTCACCCAAACTTTAACACATCCCATCAGAACACTTTATCCCAACCCTTACCCTAAACCAATTATAACCTTAACCCTAAAAACAAGCCTGAGCCCTCCAGCAGCCATTTCAACTTTCGAGGTCCTCGGTGAGGACATAGGTCTGGGGTCTGTTTTTGACAGAAGGGGTCTTAAGGATTCTTGTGAGGTGTGGTGGAAGCAGATGAGCTGTTCCAGTAAACTGCATAATGTTTATACATGAATATGATCTTCATCTCCATTTTTCCTAAACAAAATCTGAATGAAACATCTTCCTTTAGACTTTGAAGAATCCAAGATTACCCATTTATCTATAAACGTTAGCTGTTATACCTTTCTGTTTGACTCTCTGAGCTTTATGAACGTCATCAGTGGGAGTTGATTTCTGACTTTAAAGTTAAAAGGATATTCCATATTTCCATAGATGACAGAGAAACAGAGAGAAAGAGAGAGAGAAGAAGCTCATAATACATTTTAATGGCATCTGATTGTTAGACCCTCCCTGCCTGGTGAATATCACACCTCCATGTTGTGACACAGGAGAAAGTCAAAGAAGACATGATGAAACTGTTCTCACAGGCTCTGAAGGACTAACCATGGTGAGTAAATGGACCTTTATTTGTATAAATCAGTGGACTGCACTTATAAAGTTGTTTACTCAGAAGCTGTACCTTGGTGTCTACAAAGTCAAACAGGGTCTGTTTCCCCATGTGATATCCTCCAGCTTGATGTTTGACAGAGACTGAACTGTGTCATCATGTATACCCAGAGGACTCAGAGACAGACTGCAGCTCTCTTGAGCTCTGGCTGCTTTTTCCTTCTTCTGCATTTTTTGCGTGCCAGTGACTTTCCTTCCTTCCTGCAGAGGCAAACTGCAGAGGGTCACATTCTTTAATGTGACAAAAAACCCTGATAGTAAGAGACAGGCAGGCCAGCTGACGGATCACTTTCTGTTTGTTCATGTTGGAAAGAGATGGTACAGGGTGGAAGGTGGAGGTTTTGCCTTATCAGCTTCACAAGATGAAACCAAAAGCCCTACAAAGCTTTTAAATAGCAGTGAATCAGTGCTTCTCAATAAGAGAAATCCCTGTCATCTTCTTGCAGACTTACTCAGTGCATAATCTACCAACATAGCAGTCACATCAGCGTGATGAGAAGGAGTGGGAGTGACTGCCTTTTGAAAAATTAGCCTCAACCACAACCTTTAGCTACTACCTTGGATTATACACTGTCACTGTGACAGCTTTACCCAGCTCACAATTTATAGTTTCTTTTGAAGTAACAAACCCCTAAGCTGCAGTATGAGAAAACCTCCTTCCATCGTGTCCTTTCTAAAAGCCAGCGTCAAAAATGTATGCACACTCTCTGCTATTGGCATCTGTGACAAAAAATGAGGGTGGGAGAAGGGATATTGTGTTCTCTGTGCTGTTGCTTTGATGTTCTGCAGTCATAGAAAAAGGGATTTTGGTTCCCAGCTGAGCAGGAGCAGCTGCAAGTCACTGTGGCTCTTTTGACTGACAGAAACAAATGAGTATCGTGTTCATCTCTGAGTCTTTGAAGCAATGTCCGTGTCACCTCACTGTTTCCTCTCTGTAATGGGAGTGGGGGAAATTGTCAGGTCTGCCCAGGCTCAGTTTTATTTCATGGAGGTAAAGACTGGGTTGTCATTCTTACTTAATCCACACAAGCCCAGAGGCAGTGTGGATAGATTTAGTCCAGGATATCTCTGAAGTTGAACATCAGACTATTATACTCTGCCTGCTGAGCAAACAGCCTCAAAAGGCTTAAATAAAGTGGGGTTACTTGGCCATAAAAGAAGCACTTGGTGTTCCACTACACAGGGGCTAGCTGACAGGCAGGTCTGTCTTTATATTAGCAGAAGTTAAAAGCGTGTAAGTGAATCAATCCAACATTTAATTCATTAAATGTGGATGAGAAAGTGTTTTACTGCACAAGTTATCCTTCTCATGGTGCTTTGGCAATTAGCAACTCATCTCCTGGACTGCAGTAGAGCTGAACCTGATGGTAGGCTGCAGTGAGACGTTAGGCTGTAGTGAGATGTTAGGCAGTAGTGAGATGTTAGGCTACAGTGAGATATTAGGCTGCAGTGAGACGTTAGGCTACAGTGAGATGTTAGGCTACAGTGAGATGTTAGGCTACAGTGAGATGTTAAGCTGCAGTGAGACGTTAGGCTGCAATGAGATGCTAGGCTGCAGTGAGATGTTAGGCTGTAGTGAGATGTTAGGCTGCAGTGCAATGTTAGGCTACAGTGGGATGTTAGGCTGCAATGAGATGCTAGGCTGCAGTGAGATGCTAGGCTGCAGTGAGATGTTAGGCTGCAGTGAGATGCTAGGCTGCAGTGGGATGTTAGGCTGCAGTGAGATGTTAGGCTAGAGTGACACATTAGGCTGCTGCTTCAGTGATATGTTATGCTGCAGTGAGATGTTAGGATGTGCCTACAGTGAGATGCTAGTGAGAAATTAGGTTGCAGTGAGACATTAAGCTGCAGTGAGAAGTTAGGCTGCATTGAGACATTAGGTGGCAGTGAGATGTTAGGTGGCCATATTGTATGACAGCAAAGATTGCCCCAAAATATCAATGCACAGTACGATGCAACAAGTGTGATGCATTGCACTGTGGAATTGTAAACAGAAAGTGCACAGGTTATGTACAACCAGTACATCAGCAGTCAGTTCCTAGACTTATTAGAAGCTGATTGCCCCCTAGGACCCTCCAGTTCAAGGCCTTGATGTAATTTGTTGTTGGTGGATCAGTCAGAGTTGCATCAGTCATGAGAGATGATCTACCACGAGTTTGTGAGTGGAGTTAGGTCACAGTGAGAAAGTGTGTGCTCCACAGGTTTATCTTAAAAAAACACGCTATACACATCCAGTCAGCCAACCTTTACCTGACAGAGACTCGAAACAAGGGAAGAGAGATGAGGGTCCCTCACATCGTTCCCCCTGTTTTTTATGGGACTCTAAACTGCTGTAACCCTCAGACAGAAACACTTGTGCTTTGTTGGACAGACTGCAGTAGGAAGGAGACAGTGAATAACAGACAGCAGAGCAGTCCTCGGTGGTTTAAAGCTGAGAGGAGCTTTTCCCAAGCCTGTCACCTGACAGGCCCAGGCCCCCTCACACTGAGACTGTGACAGTTTGAGGTCAGGGTGTGTTTCCACTTGGCTCAGTGGCCAGGAGACTGGTAGCTTCAACAGGCCCAGAGGAACAGTTTTTCCACCTTGAACTGCAGTGAACCAATGACCCTTACCCTCCTATGAAAACAGATTCAACAGCCAGGGATTCATATGTCACATAAGAGCTCTGATCCTGGTCTCAACAGAGTCCTCATCTGAGTCTGTATAGATTCACTGATGAGGTAACCTGATTGTGGCTTGTAAAGGGAGGTCAGGGAATTGTCATATTGAATTGATTAAGGCGTGGCTCACACCAACATCAGTATTGGACTGACTGGACTAGACTGTGACTCTACAAAACCCACCTCCCACACTTAAAGCTCTTTAGGACCTCACTAAAGTGAAAATTATACAGTATATGAGCCTTCTTATTAAAAATGAACCTTAGCCTGAAGGTTTAATCACATTGAAACTTTCCACGTTTAATGTCTCTGCTACATTAATAGCTTCAACATTGAGCCCAAGGAAGGAAAGTCAATGAAATAATAAAGGCAGAGCAGTGAATAACTCTCTGGCTAATGAGGTGTATTTCTATTTATCTCATTCTCTTCTTTGAATAAATATGTCTATTATAATACAAGCACTTCTTGGTGAGTGAAAGGAAATGTACTTAGCCTAAAGCATGAACAAATAGAAACTAAATGGCACAGAGGAGAGAAGAGACAGTGGAAACTTACGGAGGGAGTGCCACTCGTCCTGCCTTATTGTCTTGGTGATGTTGTATGAGAGATTCTTGGGTATTGTAGCTGAGGAGTAGTGATATTTGATGTAGGAGCACCTTGCAATTGAACCTGCAAAGAGAAAAAAACGGGATTTTATATCTTATATTATATGAATACAGAAAGAACAGTCATAGATTATTATATAACATCCACACTGACAGGGCAGAAGGTTAAGATGTTCCACAGCAACACAAGTCTATGTCTTCAGTAATTAATTAAAAACCCATCCACCCTGAAACAATCTGCTGTCATAGTAGACCTTATTGTGTCAACATTGAAAGTAAACAACACAACACAACACAACACAATGAATTTCTATTGTCTACACCTCTGATACAATGGCTGTCAGAGAAATGACAAACTATTACAGTTACTTTGATACAGCTCATCAGAAACATCACTCACGTCTCTTAATGCATTTCTCACAAATTTCTCGCAACACTAGTTCACCAAAGTAAAAGTCACTAAAACAATCAAATCCTTGTTCACACATGTTGAAACATGTAAAGTTGGTCAGTTTACTCTGCCACCAATGAATCAAACCTTCTTTAAGCTTTAAGTTTGACAGATAATTTTCATAAAAAACCTGACTGACTCTAAAAGATGACAAGACTGCTCTCAGAGGATGTCCAGACAATGTGACTGATTGAAAATGTAATGTAATCAGAGGCTGAACTGAGACACCAACCCACCACGAGAGGGTTTACAGTGGCTCCATAATTGAGACCTTCAGAAATTAAAGTCTGGACCTGCCTATTTCAACATCACTGTGTTCTGCTCTGCATTGTGGGAATGGTTGAATGGATGGTATCATACTGTACAACAATACAGTCTACTGTAAAACACAGGTGTACTATGCTGAACACACACACTGTGTTCTTACACGCACATACTGAGACAGAGATATCATGGAGGACACAAGGTTACATGTTTACAGAGGAACAGAGGGAGTGGCTAGTGTAACATGTTTTTTACATGTTTATATATGTGATACACACTATGGCACACACAACACTATACTACAGCTAAAACACTAAACACTAATACTAAAAATAAACACATAGTGTTCTATCTGTGTTTAGGCTGCAGTAAGCAAGCAAATTACTGTACTGTACTGTCTGTGAGGAGATGTAGTCTGTGGAAGTCAGAAGAGCTTTAGGACTGTCTATGAGACATGTTCATGACAGTTTCAATGCAGTATTAAATTTTGCAGCAGATATGTGGCACTTTACAATTGGAGGTGTGTTTAGTTGTAAAAAACTGTGTTTGTAAGTTCACATGAACTGTTACACAACTGTAACTGAGTAGAGAGAAATGATGAACCTGAAATAAAGAAAAATATGCAATCAGACTAAAATATAGCACCAAAGTATGTATATATACATATCTACATGATGTGCTAGATTTTGCAGGATATATGAGGTGTTTTGCTCTTTGGGTGTGAACTGTGTTGTGTGTTTTGACAAAACTGTACAATTTGTCATAGCATGATTGGCTATATGTTGAGATGTTGGTTGCTGAAGATCTTTAATACACTATATCTTTCTTATTATCAGTACTGTGTAAGTACACTCTTAAATACAGTCAGTCTTATGAGATCCTACAGTAAAGTAACTTTATCAGTAAACATGTTAGAAATCCCATTTACTACTACAAAGTCCTTATTCCAAAGGTACTGTCATGGCCTCTGCTGGAGCTTCCACTCCTCTAAACCCCCACCCTCCTGCTGCCTGTCCTGCACACACCCCTCTGCTCATTCTTCAGTCAGCACCTGCCAGAACACAGTCTCCACCCACTGGCCCTCCCTCTGCATTGTCTGTCAGCCTATCAGTTGCCAGCCTGCTCATTCTGCCACACACCTGTGGCTCATTTGCTTGTGTACTCCATGGAATATATACCAGTCACTTTGGCATTGTAGTTTGTGCTCCTGCCTGCTTTAGATCCTGTGTATGTATAGCCTTTTTTGGGCTTTTGGCCTGTGCCTCTTTACCTGTTGCAAGTTTCTGCCTAATACCTGTGTACCTCTGCCTGATGGGAGTGACTTTTGGTTTTGAGTACACTTTGCTTTGCCTGTGCTTTTCAAGTAAACTCACTTGTTTTGCCTCCTGCCTTTGTGTCTGCTCTGTGATTCTGTGTGTGGGTCCTCTCTGATCGATGAGAGGCAGATGTTAAAGGTCCCATACAGTCTAACGGTAGATGTATAAGGTCCATATAGTCCAAAGGCTAGTTCTTTAAATATTAAGCAGGTCTAGGTTCTATATTAATGCTGTGAAAGTATCACAGTACTCAGTCTACAAATAAATGCACGCAGCCTGTATTCAGTAACTAAGCATTAAAACCAGCCAGACTAGAGAGCATCTGGGTATGATCACTTCTTGACGCTGATGCTGAGAGAGTAAAAGTCAGTTCACCTCTCCAAAACTCATATTGTAGGGGCCAAGTCTGGTTTTCGATGGAGATATGAATATTATTTATTTTAAGTAGTTTTGCTCCTATGCTGCTTATTACGTAAAGGGAAATGACAGGCATGTCCTTGCATGCCGCAGCTTATGTATTTAAAGAAACAAACCTGAAACAGTGCTATTAGGAGTGGAGCAGCACAGTTTTATGTTGCATTTTGGGACAAATTGCTGGACTTTATAACCTGTATTTTTGAGGATTTTTTTGCACCAGGAAAGTGGACTAATAAATTCTTTTGTCTGCCTTTACAAGAGGAGTCTTGTTAATTCAGTGGAACATTTGTCGGTTAACCACTTCACCAAGTTTTGGATATCAAATTATAATATCACATTAGTCAGAAAACTTTGCTCCTCACGTTACAGGACGCTTTGTGGAATAAAAAAAAAAAAACTGATTACATCTTGCAAGAGGAAAATAAGGATGTGAGTTGCCAGCCTATTGTGGATAGCTAATTAACATCGTCTCCGTGATTGTAGCGCATCCCATCCATAGCGTGTCACAACCAACCCCTTCAGTTAAGTTATGTCTGTTCATTTCTTGTCAGTTCCTGCTTTATTTTGAAAGACTCACCTTTTGCATCATTCCAGATCACCCACTTCCTGCCACTTGTGTTTCCTGCCTGTTTGATTACCTACTCCTCTCCTAATGGGTTTCACCTGTGTCTCATTATCTCCCCTTCCTTTGAGTATATAGTCCATGTGTGTATTCCCTTCAGTGCCAGTTCAATAGGTCAGGAGTTCTAGCGTCTGGAGATTTGACCCTACCTGTTTTTGGCATCTTGTTGCCCTTGCCTACTTTTGATTTCCTGGTGTTTTGATCACAGCCTGCCTGACTGTGTATTTTGGATTTAATAAATATTGCTGTTTTTGGAACCCAACTGAGTCGCGCATCTGAATCCTTTGTCCCAGAGCCATGATAGTACTAACTGGCCAAAATGGACTCAGCCGGCTCCGATCCTGTTCGTTCAGCCCTCCAAGCCCAAGGTCACAGGATCCACCAGCAGGAGGAAATGCTCGGCCTTCTGCAGCATGAGGTGAAGGAGATGGCTGACCAACAGGAGACCCTCATGGCGGCCTTCGGGAATCAGCTCAGTATCCCGATCAATCAGGTACAGAAAATGTCGAGTCAGCCAACATCTGAGAATTCCGTCCCAGATTCCTCTCCGTCTCATCAAAGGGCAGAAACGACCCCTCCCAATTGCACCAGCTCCGGCAATTCCACCCCACCTCTCCTGACCGGAGCGGTTTTCTGGGGACTCTGGGGACTTTTGGGCTTTACTCACACAGTGTGACATTCATTTTGAGCTTCATGCAGCCTCCTTCTCGTCGGACCAAGCTAAAATAGCCTACATTATCTCTCGCCTCACAGGCAGAGCAGAGGCTTGGGCTATGGCCGAGTGGACCAGGAGATTGCCTGTTTGCAATTCCCTTCAGTTGTTTTCGAAGACTTTTCAACAGATAGCGCTTGGTCAGGAGGCAGCCAGAGCTCTTGTGAGTTTCCGACAGGGCAAGAGGAGAGATTTTGATTACGCCATAGAATTCCACACCCTGGCTGCCGAGAGTGATTGGAACCTCTGCTTTGTGTGATGCCTTTTTAAATGGACTGTCTAGCACACTCATTGCTCTGTCCATTGAGATCAACAAGAGAATCACAGAGAGAGAGAGAAGGAGAGGTCCCGATCCAGTTTTGCCTTCCCCGTTAGGATGTGGTAGAGCTCTGGTGACCCTTCGTCTTCCCCGCGACAGCCCCCTCAATCTACTCCCTCTGTTCCCCCCTCGCCGGCTGCTAAGGAACCCATGCAGTTGGGTCAGACAAGGCTCACTCTGGAGGAGCGGCAGCGGTGCATGTGAGAGGGACGGTGTATTTACTGCACCCAGTTGGGACATTTCCTCGCCACCTGTCCAGCAAAAGATCCGGCTTATCAGTGAAGTAAAGGGTACTGGTGAGCCAAATCAATTTCTCTGTCAATCCCTCTTGCCCTCATCTCTTCCTCACTTTCTCTTAGGCAGGCTGTGTTGGTGTATTCGGGCTCAGATGCCAATCTTATGGACTATGATCTGGCCAAAAGGCTGGGCCTCGACTCTTTCCCACTGGCTAGAGCACTAGAGGCTAGCGCCTTGGATGGATGTCTGCTCAGCAGGGTAACGCACCACACACAGCCTGTTCAACTAACGTTTTCTGACCAGCACACAGAATATTAGTTTCCACCTGTTTAAAGCTCCCTTACACCCGTTAATATTGGGGTATCCCTGGCTCAGGAAGCATAACCCCCAAATAGACTGGTTGACTGGGAGAGTCATGGCTTGGGGGGAGTGTAAAAAGAGCTGTTTCTCCAAGAATCTCTCACCTGCTCCCATAGCTCAACAGACCCTGACAGATTCTGTGCCTCCACACGCTGACTTCCCTGACCTTTCTAGGATGCCTCCCTGTTATCTTGACCTTAAAGAGGTATTTAACAGGACCAACGCCACCTCTTTACCTCCTCACCGCTCATATGACTGTGCTATCGACCTGTTGCCTGGAATTACCCCTCCTAAGGGGCGACTTTACTCACTCTCGGGGCCCGGAGATGCAGACCATGAAAGAGTACATGGAGTCTTCACTGGCAGCAGGCATCATCTGTCCCTCATCGTCTCCTGCTGGGGCAGTTTTTTTTTTTTCTTCGTGGGTAAGAAGGACAAGACACTTCGGCGCTGCATCGACTACCGTGATTTAAACGCCATTACCATCAAGAACAGGCACCGCCTCCCTTTAATTTCCTCTGCGTTCAAACTTCTGAAAGGCGCTAGGATCTTTACCAAGTTAGATCTTAGGAATGCTTATCATCTGGTGAGGATTAGGGAGGGGGATGAGTGGAAGACCACTTTCAATACCCAAAGTGGCCATTATGAATATTTAGTAATGCCATTTGGATTAACAAATGCTCCAGCTGTCTACCAGGCTCTGAACGATGTTCTCCTAGACATGCTCAACTTGTTTGTTTTCGTGTACCTAGATGATATCCTCATCTTCTCCCCGGATCAGGAGACTCTTGTCCATCACAAGGCTGAGAAGTGAGTTTCATGTGCCCTCTGTGTCATTCCTGGGTTTTATCATTGCTGAGGGGGAGGTTCAGATGGATCCAGCCAAAGTCAGCGCAGTCTCTGAGTGTCCCACTCCTATTAGCTGTAAGCAGGTCCAACGTTTCCTTGGGTTCGCTAACTTCTATAGAAAGTTCATCAGAAACTTCAGTACTGTTGCTGCTCCTATGCATGAACTCGCCTCTACTAAGTCCAGGTTCCAGTCGACATCCCAGGCAGACCAGGCCTTCAAGAGACTGAAAGAGGCGTTCACTTCGCACCGGTATTGATCCGACCTGATCCTCTTTTGCAGTTTGTAGTGTAGGTGGATGACTTCGACATTGGTATTGGGGTAGTCCACTCTCAAAGATCCTCCAGAGACAACTGACTCTACCGATTTGCATTCCTCTCACGGAAACTCTCTGTGGCTGAGAGAAATGATGTGGGGAATAGAGTTACTGGCTGTCAAGGTGGCGCTGGAGGAGTGGCGACATTGGTTGGAGGGTGCCGAACACCTGTTTCTGGTTTGGACCGACCTTCTGTCCTTCGTTCTCAGGTTATCCATTGGGCTCACCCATCCTCCTTCTCCTGCCATCCGGAGGTGAGGAGGACTAAATTTGTCATCCAGCACCGTTTCTGGTGGCCCTCCATGAAGAAGGAGGTGGGAGAATATGTGGCAGCCTGTCCTGTTTGTGCTTGGAGCAAAGTGTCTAGACGTCCTCCTCCTGGTCCGACATATCTTTGGACTTTGTTACAGGTCTGCCCCCTTCGGAAGGTAATACTGCCATTCTCTCTGTGGTGGACAGATTTTTTAAAATGGTGCACTTTATCCCTTTGGCCAAGCTACCCTCTGTCAAGGAGACGGCAGATGCTGTTCTCTCCCTTGTCTTTCGTCTACATGGTTTCCCAGAGATGTGGTGTTGGACCGGGGTCCCCAGTTTGCCTCCCAATTTTGGAGGGCGTTTTGCTCGCTGTTAGGAGCCACTGTAAGCCTTTCCTTGGGATACCATCCTCAGAACGGTAAGACGGAACGGCTAAATCAAGAGCTGGAGACTGGCCTGTGCTACCTTGTCTCCCAGAATCCCTCTTCTTGGTGCAAGCATCTCATCTGGGTAGAGTACGCACACAACACCTTGCCATATTCCTCCACTGGTCTAACGTCTTTTCAGTGTGCCTATGGCAGGGAGCCTCCCCTGTTCCCTGCACTGGAAGAGGAGATCAGTGTGCCTTCAGCGCTGGCTCTGGTTTCGTCGCTGCCAGCGCACCTGGACTCATGCAAGGCAGGTTCTGCTTGGGAACGCTGAACGCTACAAAAAGGCAGCTGATCGCCACTGGACCCCAGTGCCCTCTTACCAGGTAAGTCAGAGGGTGTGGTTGTTGACCCGGGACCTACCCCTTCATGTCGAATCCCGTAAGTTGGCTCCTCGTTTCGTCGGCCCCTTTCCAGTATCGAAGGTCATAAATCCAGTGGCTGTCAGACTGAAACTTCCTATGTCCATGAGAGTACACTCCACTTTCCATGTGAGCCGTGTGAAACCAGTCAAGGACAGCTCTCTGGTTCCCTCCTCCAAAAAGACAAGTGAAAATGACAGGAAAGTCTGAACGAAACAAAGAATAGGCTCATACAGCAAAGGAGGAGTAAATTAGCTCAGTTAACTGTAAAATGAGGGAGAGAGAACAACTTCAAGAAGAAGATGCTAATGTTGGCACTGTAAAGCAACTACTGGGACTTCAGTATCAAGAGCTGTTGAGAGGATTTAGGGAGAAAAATGATGCCCTGAAAGAGTTCATGACTGAAGACGAATATGTGGATCAGCTTGGTTGGTATGAGCCTAAAGCACTTGAGGTCACCATATTCAGTGCTAAAGCTGAAAAGTGGATGGAAGTGGTGGAGGATTATACAATGCAAACCTAGCTATGTGACAAACAAGTCAAGCCTTCAGATAGCATATCCACAGTGTCATCTATTACCAGTAGGAGTAAAAAATGTGGATCTGAAAGTGGCAATTCTGTGTCATCCACAACATCTTCAGTTTGGCTCAAGGCAGAAGTTGAAAAGACTGCATTTCTGGCTAAGGCTGTTGTATTACAGCAGAAACAAGAGTCGGAAAGGCCGGAAGCAGAATTAAAGGCTAAAAGAGAGGAGTTGGATTTTAACACAGCTATTGCAGCTACAGATGCTAAACTTAAAGTGTTGGAAAACTTTGGAAATTCCCGTGTATCAGCAGTAAGTTCAACACGAGGAATTAAAATGGAAATGGAAAGCTTAGCATCCAGCACAAGGCATGAGCGCTACAGAAAAGTGGATGGAGGTCAAGTCCAACTTCCCAACCCACAGCCTAGTAAGTCTGCCCTGCAGTGCAACCACCCAGAAACACAGCTACCAGCGACAGTGTTGTGGAAACATTATGTAGTGTTATGGAGCAGGAAGCTAATATTTCTAAGTTAAAGGGCATTTGCGCATGGAGTAGAGGACCGCATGGATAATGCTAAGGATCATCTCTACTATATGGAACAGTTTACTCGTAGCCAACCAAAGGAGCTAGTCAAAAGCTGCCTTTACATGGATCCTAATACAGGACACAACAAAACCAAGTGGCTACTAAAAGAACATTTTGGAAATGAACACAAACTTTCCATAGCCTACATGGACAAAACCTTAAATTGGGCTTCCATGTAACCTGAGGCTAGAGAATCCCTAAACGCCTACTTACTATTTTTGACGAGATGCTGCAATGCCATGATGGACATTAGCTACTTGGAAGAAATGAACAATGCTGCCAAAATGAAAGCTATTGTCACAAAGCTTCCTAACAAGTTAAGAGAAAAATGTAGGATTGTGGCAGCACAGAAAGGCCAGTTTTATAGATCTTGTTGACTGTATTAAAAAAGCCAAAATCAGCTACAAAAATGCATGCAGAGTTCAAGACACAGGAAAAAAGGAAAAGCAAGAAAACATTCACCACAAGTGCAATGTACATTGACCAGAAGGTTAAAGATCCAGTGAAAGATGGCGCACAAAGCATGCATAGGAATCCCATGGACAGGGCAATGGCAAGCGCATGTATGTTTTGTAAAGGAGAACACAGTATAGATTCCTGCAAATGGATGTGAGGAAAACCACAGAAAGATAAAATTGACTTTTTGCGTGGCAAAGGCAAGGCAAGGCAAGGCAATTTTATTTTTATAGCCCATTTTTACAGTTTGTCTCAAAGGGCTTTACATAGCATCATAACAACATCCTCTGCCCTTAGACCCTCACATTGACTGAGGAAAAACTCAAAACAAAAACCCTTTTAACAGGGAAAAAAAGAGAAACCTCATGGTGAGCAACAGAGGAGGGATCCCTCACCCAGGATGGGCAGACGTACAATAGATGTTGTATACAGACAAGAAAACAGGTTACAATACAGAATATGCACAGCATGGAAATGGTGTGCAGGAGCTAATGAAGGCAGTTTTTGGTGGGAGGGAAGGCAGGGAGAGTCAGGCAGCTTAATGGGAGTAATGGGTGGTAGACTGGTTCCTGGGAGGGAAGGCCAGGTCCGTTTAACAGCAGGGGAAAAAGGGGAAGGGGGTGATGCAGGGGGCAGTTGGTGGAGAGAGATGGAGCTTCAGTGGATCTGTGGAAACACAAATAGAGAGAGCGAGACACCAAGGCCAAACTACAAGGTGCAGCAGATAATGAAAATGATTTAAAGTGTGGGAGAGGAGAGGAGAGGAGAGGAGAGAGCTCCATGTAACCTGATGTGTCCCCCAGCAGACTAAGCCTTTAGCAGCATAAAAATGGTTCAGAGCTACCTGAACCGACCCTAACTAAACGCTGCCGTAGAGGAAGGTATTAAGCCTAGTCGTGAGAGTGTCTGCCTCTCTGACCCATGGAGAGAGTTGATTCCACAGTAAAGGAGCCCGATGACTGAAGGCTCTACCTCCCAGTCTGTTTTTAAAGATACCTGGGAGTCACTAACAGACCTGCATTCTGGGAGCGAAGTGCTCTGGTAGGATAATAAGAGACTATGAGGTCTTTCAAATAGAATGGAGCTTTGTCATTAAGGGCTTTATAAGTCAGCAGAAGGATTTTGAAGTCTACTCGATATCCTACAGGAAGCCAATGGAGAGAAGCTAAAGTGGGAGAGATGTGTTTTCTTTTACTAACTCCTGTCAATATTTTTGCTGCAGCGTTCTGGACTAACTGCAGACTCTTTAGAGAGTTTTTCAGACATCCTGACAACAGCAATACCTGCAAAGACAAGCTGTGTTGTCAGATATGTTCTCTAACACATCCCACACTTCTGCACATCAAGAGACGAGATGACAGAACTAAACAGGAGAGCAAAGCTGATGGCAACATGGACGATAGTAGTAGCCTTGCAGTCACTAGTGCAATGGTGTGAAAATAATAATGTGAAAATAAAATATGTGGAGTCACTGGGGCTGGTGAGGAAGAGTGTATACTCTCTATAGTTCCTGTTCAGGTTAAAACAACAAAGGGAAATAAAACTGTGGACACTTGCTGGACCCAGGGAGCATAGAGTGCTTCTATACAGAGACATTAATGAACCAACTCAAAGTTAGCTGAAAGAAGACACGCATTTTTTTGAGAACCATGGGTGATGAAAAGCATAGTGATGCTTATGAAATATCTGGTCTGGACATCAGCAATTTGTCTGAGGACATTTCTTTGAGCTTCTAAATGCCTTCACCCAGAAGTCAATTCCTGTAAATAAGGAGAATATTCCACAACCAGAGGATCCGAAATGATGGCCTCATCTTAATGATGTGTGCATTGCAGAAATTAATGCAGAAGTTGGACTGCCTTGGAGTCATGGAAGGTCATGATGGACCTTATGCCACAAGAACCAGGTTAGGATGGACAATTAAAGTGCTGCTAGCCAACAGAAAGGAAGAACATATAAAGTTTCAGCAAACCGCATCTCAGTAACACGACTTGATGACTTGTGACAGCAGCATTTTAAAGTGGATTTTCCTGAGAGAGAAAGGGATGACCAAGTGGAGATGTCCAAAGAGGATCATCACTTTATGGAGATGGTCACAGAATCAGCTAAACCCATGAATGGCCATTACAGCCTGTGTCTACCCCTAAAAAACCAGAGGGTCAACATGCCAAACAACCGTAAAGTCGCTGAACAGCAAGCACTTAACCTGTGAAGGAAGTTCAACAGGAATCCCAGCTTTCACCAAGAGTACACTGCCTTTGTGACTGACCTCTGACAAGGGTTATGCTGTGCAGGTGCCAGAGGACGAATTCCAACACAGTGATGGCAAAGTGTGGTATATACCTTACCATGGGGTATACAATCCTGTGAAACAAAAATTAAGATTGGTGTTCAACTGTGGTGCATCATATCAAGGCACCTCATTGAATGAACAGCTTCTGCAGGGACCTGACTTTACCAGCAGCCTTGTGGGAGTCATAATACAGTTCAGGCAAGAACCAGTGACAATCATGGCAGATGAGGAGGCAATGTTCCACCAGGTCAAGGTTGCAGAAGGGGATATGGACCTTCTCAGGTTCCTCTGGTGGCCTGGTGGAAACTTGGTGGAACACAAAATGGTGGTGCACATTTTTAGTGCTATGTTGTCTCCTAGCTGTGCCAGTTTTGCCCTGAGGAAGAATGCTGAGGAGCACAGGAAGGAGTTTGATCCTGATGTAGCTGACACAGTGCTACAGAACATTTATATGGATGACAGTCTGTAGAGACAGAAGAGAATGCGATTGCAGTGTGTCAGGATCTGTGAGCTATCTGTACAAAGGGAGGTTTCCACCTCACAAAATCCGCAATTCAATTCCAGATAGTGAACTGGCCAGTGAGTTGAAGAACCTGGACCTGGAACAAGACAAACTCCTAATGGAGAGATCCTTTGGTGCCCACTGGTGTGTAGAGTCAGATAACTTTCAGTTCAAGATAACCATCAAAGACTGTCCTTTCACCAGAAGAGGTCTGCGCTCAGTTGTCAGTTCAATCTATGATCCCTTATGAGTCCTTGCACCAGTGGTGTTGCCAGCAAAAAAGATCCTGCAAGATTTGAGTCATATGAAAATGGGCTGGGATGATGACTTACCAGAAGGTTTCAAACAGCAAGGCTTCCCAAGCTAAAGCAATTCAATGTCAACTGCTGCATCAAACCGCGGGGTTCGGAAAGCCTACACATGCACAGTTACATCACTTTGCGGATGCAAGTGAGGATGCTTATGGTACAGTTAGCTAATTGCTGCCAAGAAATGAGAGGAACCAAGTTCACTCCACTTTCACAATGGATAAGCTTCTAAGAAAAGAACTACAGTTTGAGCTGGGCAACTCAGTATTCTGGGCTGATAGCACTGCTGTGGTTGGATATCTCCAAAATGAAACCACCACATTTCATTTCAAAAAACCCTTAAGGTTGTAAGCAAATTATGTTGGATGATCCTGAGGTAAAAAGGGTAAAGATAAATCTTGTGAATGCAAAAGAGGATGGGAATGCAGTCAAACAGCTAATGAACCATTTCTCTTCTTGGGGGAAACTAAGGTAGACAGTGGCATGGGTCCTGAAGCCTAAAGCTTTACTGTTAAACCTCTCACAAAAAAGAAAGGATACATACATGCTACAGTCAATCTGACTTTGATGGCTATCAGGTGGTTTTGGAGCGTGTTGGAGGAAGACTCAGTCGGGCTGCCTTGGCAGATGAATGTAAGCAGCCCACCATATTGCCCAAAAATCACCATGTTACTATACAAGATTCACGAGGACACAGGCCATGCAAGAAGGCATCACATGCTTTCCAAAGTGCGCCAAAAATACTGACTTCCAAGTGCTATTGCAGCAATCAAGAAGATCCCATCCAAATATGTCATTTGTCACGGACAGCATGGATCCACAGGAAAGCAACAAATGGTAAACCTTCCTCAGGACAGAGTGTTTCTGGATGATCCACCCTTCTCCAGAGTTGGTGTAGATTATTTTGGACCATTCAAAGTGAAACGAGGAAGAAGTTTAGTAAAAATATATGGAGTCATCGTTACTGCTTAGCTGTTTGGGCAGTGCATATTGATGTGGCTTCTTCCTTAGATACAGACTCCATACGTCGCTTCATTGCCAGGAGAGGACAAGTGATGGATAGCTCTCAGATAATGAGACAAATTTCACTGGGCGTGAGATAAAAACAGCCCTCAGTGAGACACAAAGATTCAAGGTTAGCTCCATCAGCATGGAATCAAATGGACTTTTAACCCTCCAGCAGGATCTCACCATGGGGGAGCCTGGGAAAGGCTCATCAGATCAGTGAGAAAGGTGCTAAATTCAATGGTAAAGGAGCAAGTTTTAGAAGGGGAAAGTCTTCAGACTGTATAGATATGTGACACATCCTTTCATTAATTCAGATGATGCAAGGCTCCTCCACACACACATATATATATATA
>CM076669.1:17811724-17832535 GCA_038496675.1 Rachycentron canadum | reverse complement strand
TATATATATATATATATATATATATATATATATATATATATATAGTAACTCAGATTCTCATCTGGAGTTTCAGTTATTATCTGCAGTCAGAAACAGATACCTGAGGCTGAAGTGGGAACAGACTCACCAAAACTGGACAGTTGAAGACTGAAAAAATGCCTGGTTTGAATGATCTAGAACTGAGGCAGTAGATGGTCAGGTAAGACATTAACATCATGGATCTGTAGACCCCAGCCCTCCTTGAGTAAACAGTTAAGGGTGGTGGTGGTGTAAGGAAGAGGAAGGTTAATGAATGAGTGTGCAGTATTAGTATGGTCCCCTTAATAAAGTGCTTGATGTGTGTATTTGGCTGGTAGAACTTGGCCATATGCAGAGTGTAAACCTGTTTCATAAGGGTTAATGATATTTCATCAAGTGTCTCCCCACAGGTAATCTGCTGTGCGCCAACAGTTACAAGACATGACCTAAAAATATGTGAAAATTACACGACAACCACTGACTGGATAGATTTTACCTAGCAAAACTTTTCACCCAAGAATGATTGAGATCCTCTCATAGCAGGAACTAACACGATATAGCTGGAAAATGAGGACAGAAGCACATTCTGAGAACCTTTTGGGTATACTTTTAGAGTCAATTACTTTAAATGTATTCAAGCTTCAGGTGATCCAGTCTTCCTGTTTAAATATTCATGAAGGAATGAGGCACCAAACATGTCATGGTAGCAATCAGCAGCCAAGACTTGACCATTTTGTAAATATTTACCCATAAAGGACCAATTATGTAAAACAGGCATTGCGTCTTGGTTGCTTAAGATATGAACAACCATGATTCACCAGCTTTTCAAAGTAATGAAGAGCCATCCCTACAGCTGCAGCCATGTGACTCAGGCCTGAGCCTGGCTAGCACACAGGAACATGTTGACACAGACCGCATCAGAAGGAAGCTGGACTGATTAAGTGAGTTGAATGTAACATCAGGCATTGACTGGAAGCTTGTCAATGTTGCATGCATCAAGACAAACAACCATTCAGTTCAGAGTCGCTAATCAACCTTCCTGCATGTCTTTGTGCAACCAGGAACCATGAGTGCCTGCAGGACCCCACACAAGTACAAGGACAACATGCAAACTCCACACAGAAAACATGCATTCCTCATGTAAGAGGCATAAATATCTTCCATAAATATAACTAAATACAGGCTAACATTTATGGGATATTTCATTTACTAATCCTGAAAATTAGATCTGTGTGACTGATAGAAAACTGAAAAAGTGGGTGAAAGTGAATCAAATGCAAATGAAATGACTGAAGCATGCAAAGTTTTTAAGGTAACAATTTGTGAGTTTTCTCCAACACTGAACTTGTTTTTTGTGTGGTTGCTTCACAACCAAGTCTATATTTGCAGTGGCGTGTCTTGAATTGTAATTGGTCAGCTAATGTTTCAGAAAAAGCCATGAACTTTCCTTTGGGCTCATACATAGTTATCAGAGAACTGTTGCTATTATTCAGGTTATGTGTGCGTTCTCTGATCACATTGGTTTATAAGTATGGGCTGCAGCAAAGAGGTGAGGCAGAGAACACCAGGATTAAAAAGAAAATGAACTGGTGGAGGCAGCCTGAGAAACAGGACTTGGAAGAGGCAGCAGGGGCAAAGGGTAGGGGACAGTTCTAATATTGCAAAAAATATGACAAAATGAGAAAATATGGTTTCATAAATCCCAGAAAAGACACTACATTTAATTAACATAATTATGGATTTATGGCCATTGTGTGATCCAGTTAGATAAAGGTATATAGTATGGAGTAGGACTCTTAATAATGGTGGTGTCATTATATAAAGTGTTATTCACTGTGTTCATTGGCTCTGACTTTGTCACTACAGTCTGAATGTAGTACACAACAAAAAAATTATGAATATGAAAAAAAAAAACAGATCCAGTAAACTAATTGAGGCCTTCCTTTACAACACAGGGCAATGCACACAATGTGAGCATGTGCAACAAAAAAATCATTGTGTCGAGTTTTTGCTTGTTCATTGAGTTATGCATGTCCTAGTACTGAATGCACAGAGCTGAGAGCATCGTACACCATAAGGAAGTTAACTGTGCCTGAAGAGTGGAGAATGTACTAATAATCTGATGCCAGGCTTGTGTGTTACATGCAGTATCTTGCATCACCACCATTGCTCTGAAGGCCTGAAGCCACAGTGAACTTTCACCATTTGATTACTTCATTAGCCAGTGCTACATTAACACCTCTTTTACCTTGTTTCTATGAACGATAACAGTCAAAGAGGCCTAACCTCAAAACTCTGTAACCTTTTTGCACTAGGAGACACATTATGTTACACAACATTAGGCCTACACACTTCACTAGGAAGCACTCCATGCAGCTCTGAGACTGGGCAGATTGCTCCCACCCTCCCAAATGGATTTCTAACTCATTTTATCCAAATTGCCCTTCAGCCTTCTGCAAACATATCTAAGCCAGACACCATTTCCTTTCTGTCAGTGACTGGAAGTGATTGCGCTGAAGGAGTATAGAGTAGAGCTGTGTGTATCTGTTTATACACATGCCTTGAGTGTATTACCTAACCCCAACCCTGAACTGTTTGGAAATTTATATACTGGTAATTTCCTCACATTACCTTGCATTTCCGTGAGCCAATGGTTTTGTTGATAGTAGAGTTTAGAACAATTAATGCTGAAAACTCAAAGCTCTGGTTTGCTCAGTTGTTCCCAGGACTATGATTGGTTAGTCAAGGGATTAAAGGTTCAGTAAAGGAGATTTTAAACAATTATACAGCAGTTAACAATTGTTTTCTATGCAAAAATACAGTGGAGTAATAGTGTTCTCCACTGTGTGGAGACTCCATCCTCACAGATGGCAAAAGGTAAAAGAGACTGGGACAGTGTCCAGGTGAAAGACAGAGACAGTGAGCACCCAAATGTGCTCCCTTGGCAACTGAGCTGACAGTAAACAACAGTTGCTGATGCTGCAGGTGTGAGACTGGACACATGCCAGCATCAGGTGGAGACCATTTGTATCCACACTGTTTCTAACAGAAATTCAATCTGTGTTTGTGTGTGTTTGTGAGATGACCTCTGTGTTATGACTAGTAGTGTTAGGGTTAGGCAAAAGTGCAACACATAGTTCAGTCATGACACAGCAGTTGGAACAGTCAGTCACACTCCTCTGGTCTCTTTCCTCTTGATCCTGGAGGAATCATCAACATATATAAGATATGGACAAAACATATATTTGTCCATATCTTGTGAATTAACAGAATCACACTGACAAAATTGACAAAATTTAATTAAATGTCTAAAAGGATAAAATGAAGTGATGACATTTTATATCCAGAAGGTCAAAGGTCAACTTCACTTTGACATCATGACATTCTCCAAAACACTTGTGGTCATTATTCAGTGATTTAATCAGGAAGGAGAGGTTAAACTGAATCTACTGCAGTAACACAATATGTGTGTGACCCTCACACAGCCCCACATCAGATAACCTTAACATCACTTACTACTTTAATAACTACTTTATAAATTCACAGCCACAGCCTTTCATTTGCACATGAACAGCACAGATATCTCAAAATATAGTTACGATGGCAAAAAGTTTTAGGTGACTGAATAAAAGCATACAAACCATGGTGAGTACCTCAGTGAACATAGACCACATCTCCTGTGCAAACCTGTGCCAGCTGCTCTGGCCTGTTTCATGTGTCCATGGCAGATAGGTTGGACAGCTCCCTGCCAGATGGGAGGTCCTGCTACAGTTCAAGCCCTACATGGCCTCATTTCTGCGTGACTTCATTTCTCCCTCTATCCCTTTCCCCTCCCCCTTGCTCCCATACCCACACAAAAAGGATTAGAATGCTGCACAGCACATCCTAACAGTGCATCCACACAGCTGGAAGGATGCATAGGGGCAAATGGGGGCATAAAATTTCATAGGTTAAAGGGAGGGAGGGTCTGACTACAGCCTGACTACTCTGTATTTACTAACACCACTGTCTGTTATTTCACCTCTTTTAATGATGAGGCTCATCTACTCATCTACTGCTGGATCATAGCAAATCTGAGTGAGACAGTGGGACATCAGCTGTGTGTGTGTCTGTGTGTGTGTGTGTGTGTGTGTGTGTGTGTGTGTGTGTGTGTGTGTGTGTGTGTGTGTGTGTGTGTGTGTGTGTGTGTGTGTGAATGACTCCTCACAGTGGATTTACATTGCTGTGAACAGGATAATTACCACAACTTAGCACGTCATACACTTCACACTTTATGCTGCCTCAGTAGTTTGACAGCATAGATTTGAGGAGCTGGGCATTAAGGAGGGTTAATCAAATACAAGCACCAGAAACAAAATATTTACGGTTTGATTCAGAGAAACTACATATTTTTCCTCTGGCCATGCAGGTAGTTCTGTTATGGCTTCACTTCAGCACAATGGAGGTGAAGACTGCACAAGCAGCAGCTCAAGGTTTTATCTTTGGAGGGGACAGATAGCGCAAATAAAATGTGCACTTATTTTTTGGGTCTCTTTTGTCATTTTTAATGCACATAAGTACACCCACATGCATGCATTTAATTCCACCTGTGATTTTGTAGCTCTGGGACAATTTTGTAAAACTTGGACATCTGTAGGGACATGTCCCTACTGTCCAAACAAAATACATACATACATGTCTCTACTGTGGGACATGAACAATGTATGGCATCTCCATATCTGCAAAACTTGTGACATTTCCATTAGCCTTAGTATGCTAACATTAATGTGAACATGGTGGGCAGTAAGTAAGTGAAATAAAAGAAGATGAGAACAGAATCACTAAATGTCTCACTCACTCAACCGCTTCTATTGACAAATAATGAATCTTCTCATAAAAACTCTATCAATGGGATGTTCTTGAGTTCTCATCCCTGGTTATCTTGACAAGAATTAAAGGAGGATGAAAGCATTGCAGCATGGTTCGATCAGAATTTAGCTGGCTTACTTCATGCAGGGCAGTCAGACCCACACTTCAGTAATAAGAGAACCTGGCGTTTTCTCTTGTTAAGCTCAGTGGAATGTCAGTCTGTCAGAACACAGCCTTACCACAACCAGTCTGGAGTCAACCAGTATTTTGTGTGTGTTAATGTATTAACAGCACAAGAACACAGAGGAAGATTATCACCAGTAGAAGAAAAAAGAGAGAGAGCTGGACTCAGCTCAACACACATGGCTACTCTCATTTACCACAACTGATTTTACCAGGCAAAATGGCTAAAACCAATAACTCCTCCAGTCTGTGTACATGCTTAAGGTTTGGATGAGTTTAAACTAAAACTACTTAATAACAAAAGGCCATGGTCATGGTTAAATCAGTAGTTTCCTGCTGCATAAACAAAGATTCTGCCTGGAAGAGCAGAATTCTCTGTCTTTAAAGAAACAACAAATAGTTTAGAAATCGAAAAGTATCTTTATCCATAATAAAAAAAATAAGAAAGCTCAGCTCAGTTTCAACCCTCAGGTTCATCCCACTGAACATACAGATCCACTGCAGAAAGGATGATTATGCTGCAGGAGGAGTTTGGAAGTGTCTTTTTTTAATATTTTTTAATCTCCATTAGATGACTCCATGCTGCTAGGAATCAGACCTGCTCAGAGCTGACGTCCTCCAGGAGGGAGCAGTCTAGTTCAGCTTCATGAAAGTAGAGGAATGATTCAAGGTTCAGGCACATTCTTCTTTACAACAGGCCAGTGAGTGAATGAAGACCCCTCCAGTCAAGCTGAGTCACTGCAGTACAGTACAGAGCTGGGGTTGGAGCAACTTTTTGCCACTCTTATAGTGAGGTTAATTTTAGCGCCTTGTGCCCACACATCCTTCTGTCATAGGAGCATCTCAGTTTGGGAGGCAGCCCCTCCACCATTCTAAATACCAAGACAGCCATCTGTAACAGAGGGTCCTACATCTCTGCTAAGTCATTGGTAAGGCAGATTGCAGGTCCTCTCCCTGCCCCCCTTGAGAGAAGCAAAGAACTGCCCCACAGTTTAGGTAGTTGGAGGGTATGTTGTCACAGTCCTGCTTTGGTCTCAGCCTGCTCCCCTGTTTTTGTCTCGCTTATTTCCCTGTGTCTCCTCCTTGTGTGTGTGCGTGTGTGGGTGCCTCCTTCTCCCCACAGGGGCGTGGCTGCAGCACTGGCAGCCTGACACACCTGCATCTCATCACTCATTAAGCCCTGTGGAAAGACCTGGTTTTCCACCCACTCTCTCCCAGATTGTTCCATGCTACATTTCAGGCTGTAAAACCTTGCTTGAGAAATCTCTCAGTGACAATTTCTAGTATTCTTTGTTTTTTTGGATGTTTCCCTCATGTCACATCATGTCATGTCTTTTATGTCCTCAGACTGTCCTGACACCCAGCCTTAGAGATGGCATCAGTCATTTATCAAATATCTAATTGAAACTTATTTGTTGCAGAATATCAGTTGTTAAATTGAACAGCAAGAATCTGTTTTCACTCATTTCTGAGCACCAGTCAATGTTAGCATCTTTACACTCCAAGCTCTTGATCTTCTGAATCAAGGATTCGGATTCCTTTGAGCTCTACAGAGTCTGTGTAGCACAACCAAAGAGAAGATGAAGCAGGTAAATGTAATGGCAGTAATGCAGCTGTCCTGGTGATGAGCACAAATATTAGATTGCTTCATTTAGGTCCTTATGGTAGAGTACATCTAGAACTTTAGCTTTTACATTTATTCTCCAGGAGGAGCTAAAATTCTTCACTGTTTGCTTCTTCGTCGCCCTTTGGTCCTTGATGAGCTGAGGTTAGGCCAGGAAACACACTGGATGTGTTGTACGTCCATATTTACAGGTTGGAGTGGACACACTGCCTGCATGACATACACAATCTTGCCGCTGTATCACATGATCTAGAGATTTGGCACCTGTTTTTCACTGAGTGAAAACAGAGAAAAGACCTAGCATCCTAGAGCGACCTAGATCATAGCAGCAATATGATACAACACTGACATTTTCCATTACAATTGTCTATGACACACATGTATGTGAGCTGCAGTTATGCACACAGCATAGGCAGTGTGTGAGGGCTTTTAAGGCATTTGTAATATATCTGAGGAAAGTCTCTCATATCCTGTTTGTTGTGACTGTGACCTCTTACTGTCTGTTCCTTCCTCACAATGTATTGCTATTAACACAGTGGCTGTTATTTTATTTGAGCTCTACATTATTTCATCTCAGTGTGAGCTGACAGCGAGACTGGCTGTTTTCATGGAAACAAATGACTCATTAAACACCTTCAGGAGCTGACAAATCTGAGTATTTGACAGTTTGCTGTTAAACACTGATTGATTATCGATGGACCACATTAAAAAAATCATTCATCTCCATTTCTGATAATTGTTCATAGGCTGTGTGATGATGCTCACTTAACATGTTTGGCAGATACAGAAGAAACATGCGGTGGTGGAGAAGTGCTGTATGCTACAGGTGTAGCAGTCTTAAGAAGTAACACTGTAGACTGTTTAAGTAAAATTTTAGCAAAATATTTGCATATGTTTCGACGAATGAGAGATGGTGCAGTAACCATAAGCCCTGGGTGCTCCTATTAACAAGGCAAGATCTACGAAGCACTTCATGAGGAGAAAGAAAATCCTGTGTGGTCCTATCTTAAAATCTGGAAGCAGCGATTTTTAAATGGAAATCACTGCAGAATTTAAGATGTTAGTGCCAGATAATCGATCCATATATGAGACATTTACTGTGACGCCATGTTTGTACACTGTGAGACAGTTGGAGCCAAACTACGACAGCAATGAGCAGTGTGCCTGCACAGGCCTACATCACACAGCTGACCCACATGCAGACTGCCTACAGTTCATTTTACTCCTGAACATGGAGAGCATAGAGGCTGAGAGATACCCATCCACAGACAGCATTAGTGTAGATGATGTAACATTGCTCAGTCTGGTTCATGTATGATTTATCTTTGAACCACAGAAATTTGTATGATGATAGTTTGACTGACAGAGCAGAATAGCAGCTGTTCTTCATCTGAAGGACCTTCTCCATCACTTGTTGTTTTATAGCTTTTTATGAATCAAATCACCTCACCTGCTATACGATCCAGCTTTTAACATTTACATAACAGCCTCTGTGGGTTCAAATCATCTGACATGATATGGATTGACCAAGGTCAAATGGCTTGACAGTGAAATGATGGTTTGACTGGGTATATACCAACCTTGATGCATTCAATAATTGTTTCTCCAGGGCAGCATTAATGGGTGAATGAGTGGGGTCAGACTAAATGCTTCTCAACATTGGCACCATTTATTAATTTAGTAGTTAATAGGACATAATGGGCTGAATAATGATGGCAGCATGCCACTTATTGCGGTGGGCTACACTCTCCCCTCTACTCACTTCTCCTTCTGTCAAGCTTTCTTTGTTTCACTAACTCCTGCCCGCTCCCCCAAAACTAAATTATCTAATCCTGTAATCCCAGTATGCATTGCTCCAAATGCATCAGGAGGGGCTGACAGATTTTGACACATAGTCACTATCACAGAGCTGAGAGTAGCTTGAATATTCGAGCGAGCATATGTGAATATATTCCTAGAGCCTGTGTGTGTGAGTCTCTTCTTTGGTCTTAAGATGTCTGCTTGTAATTAAAGTGATACAGTTCTCATATTAACATTTTCATATTATCATTCTCATATAACATTTGTTCTCTCTAGTTCTAGAGAGACCTGGATTACTGTCAGGACCATGGTGATTATCCAGTTTTTATTAGCTGTATCTGCCATTTCTCTAATAGCGTGATTATCTGAGTCTCCACAGTATAAAGGAGGTCTTGTCATTTATAAATCAGACAATCTCTTATGGAAGAAAGGCTCAAATTCTGGCTCTCTCTCTGCCAATCCAGGTGTGAAGTTGCTGTGAACATCCACTCATGGGTTTTGAAAAGGTTTTCAACCATCTAACAAGCAGCCCCACTTGACCAGAATTGAACCACTGTGTGAGCTCTCTATTGTGAATTCTACATGCACCTTATTATTAGCCAGATCATGAAATCCATTTTTAAAGTGACAGTGGAATTGCTGTAAATCTTGGTCTGTGATATGACGAAATTAGCGAGCGAGACTGGGGGGTCTGCATCATCGTCTCCAAAAACTCTGAGTGGTGTGGACATCAGGTGTAAAACTGGCAAATGAGGTGCATTTTAAAACTGAAACATAGCTTGCTATGGACCATCAGTGCTAAATGACAAGAGCAGCAAGATTCAGAAGAGTGAAAGAAGTGAAATCCTAAAAACACTGAAAGTCACATGAAAAAAGGTCAGACTGAATGATGGTTGTTTTAACTAACTGAACATCTGTGACCAGCACAGACTCCCAGGTCTTGCCATTAGAGGACTCCTAGCTTGAGTCACCACACTGAGTGGCATGTCTGCTTGCTTCACTGGTGACATTTCATTTCTGGCTCATAATGGGCCCATGTTGTCACAGCAAGCTATCCCAGTGACAGAGGAGCTGCAGGCACTGTGTGGCTCCCTGGGGCCCCACAGACAGACAGGAACTCTGTGAGGAGTGCTGCAGGAAGTACCAGACAGGTGGACTGTCTTTAATAAGTCACAAAACACTATTAGTCATAGGCTTCAGTGGCCACCTCCCCACTCTGAATCATACCCAACCTCTCAAGCTGGTATGAGTGTTACAGCTGCAAGGACCTTCTGTGAGTACAGTCCCTCGCTGTCAGCTTCCACCTTCCACTTCTAGATCTATAGGGGAGGGGTTGATACTAATATATACACTCAGGGACATGGGTCAAAGAGGTTCATTTAAACCCAAACACTAGTGTTTATACTTTAACAGAGTATCATCACCAAAGTACAGTGTTTGTTTCTGAAGCTGGCTAATTACTAATTTGTTGAAAGAACTGAAAAGTCAGGATAAGTGCAGATGATCAAATAACTTAATTATGACTGTTTAGTACAGTGATAAAATATATAAAATTTGTGTACATGATTTAGTTTAGGTTATTCCTTGAATTAATTACAACATAGCATCCAGTAAGTACAGGTTTACATGTATGAAAATAAGTGTATATGTATGTCTGCATATAGAGTATATATTAAAATTTTTTCCTGACTCATCAGTGAAGACGGCTATGGAAAGGGTAGTATTTGCTAATTTTTCAACATCTGGCAATTATAACAGTTTCACAAAAGAAAGCACCTCCAAGAGAAACACCATATACAACAAAAATTATCTATTGACTTTGCAGATATTGATTTGATTGATTGATATTCAACATTGTATTTAAAGTTCTTGAGGACTCTGAGAAGCTTTGCCCCTATTCAGATTTTGAACATTCCACATATATTCACATTGATTTTAGCCCTGATGCTCAGACTATCAGCATTGTGTCTACACCTAGTAAAAAATGCATTATAATCCTGCTCAGACTTGCCTATAGGCCTAATACTGGACCAGACTGTGATAAGGATTTATGAACTGAGGCCCATACACCTTGATGGGCTCAGAGTGACATCAGTGAATTGCAGCTGCTCTTATCAGTCTGCTTTTTCCTACTGTTTAATATTCCATCCACTCCTGTTTCAGGGTGCTGCTGAATAGCATGCTATGGAAGGTGAGGCCAAGCACACCTGCATATTGGCCACACTATAATTACCCCAAGGCTCTATGCCTTTTACCCCAAGGCATTATAGGTGGTTTATATGGGGTTTAAAATAATTCAAATATTCACTGCAAAGAGAAGAGATCCCACACTCAGACTAGAGTGCCCTCAGAGGCTACTGTAGTTCTGGCTCCCTGAGGTAGAGAGGAAATGTTCTGGCTCAGCTGTACCCAAGTGAACAAGCTGTAGACGCTTTGGTGTGATTTCAGTGTTAGCCAAAAAGAAGCCCACTGAACATGAGCAGCCACTGGACAGTGCATGACCAGTAGATCAGGCTACAACAAGCCTTCTAGCCTAAAGAGGCTCCTGGGTGATGTAGTAGTGTTTCATATACTTATTTGTGTGTATTTATCATCATTTGTTGTTCAACAACAGTCTGGAGCTTGTGCCACGAGGGATCTCTCAATCGAAACATGAAAAAAGAGGACAGTGGGTGATGTCATTAAATAGTGTGGGATCATAGGAGTTGTTGTTTCCTGGTCTGCTTCCTTCAATGTCAGTGCTTCAGATGTTTTTATTGGCAGCTGAATTATTCACAACAAACAGTGCAGGGGGTTAAATTTCTCAGCCGTCTTGCTTTTTTCTCTGATAACTGCCAACATCCGAGGACTACAATTCTTCATCCAGTTAAAATACAGAATTTAAAATGACCAAGCTGTAAAACTGTGGCTTGAAACTGAATAAAAGTCTATCTAAGCTCCCAGTGGAAACCACAGCAAGGACATAATTGACAGGCAACCAATGAGACAGGGCGTTACCACAATTAAAGCCACAGATTTCTCTGGTTTGAGAATGAATAGAAATATTTGTTATGATGTAAGAACACAACTCAACATGTAACACAACTCAACCCAAAGACAAACAGGTTCAAGTGTGTAATGTGTTAACTTTAGCTGTTGCCCATCTCCTGTGTTCAGACTCTTCACTGCTCACATCTTGCTGCTCTACACATTGTTGCAGGTAGGTCACTATGTGTGAGCAGTGGAAGATGAGAGTTGGGAGGAGGCAGTCTTGAGTGCTGCAGGGCAGCTAGGTGTTTGTAACAGGACCCATGACCCAACAGGAGACCAACACACTGACACACCAACACCTGAGTGTGTGGAGTGTCCTCTGGAGTGTCATCTGGTTAAAGCTGAAATGAGTTTCAACAGTGTTTGTTAATGGAAGATATTTATTTTATACATGTTAATGTTGGCAGCAGTCATCTCAGTGTTCTACAGGTTGGAATTAGCTCTGAGAATGAAATCTCATCAGGCAAATTCATTTGACCTTTTGTTGATTTTCCATCAAGGCCAAGGGTGGAGTGGAGAAAAGAGTATTATTCCCTGAACAGTTCAAGTGATTCTGACTTGAACCTTTCCAGTTAACTGTATGCATGTGCCCCATCTTGAAGTACAGTGCATGTCTTTTCATTAAACAGATATGAAGTCTATCGCACAGATAGAAAGACGTTAAATAAAAGTGGAATAGGAAAGCTGACCAGGAGTGAGGCCAATAACCAGACAATCTGCAGAGCAATCTGTTCAGCCTCTGCTGACATGACTAAGATTTATTGTGATTATCATTTATGAAGAGTCTTTAATCATCTATCAGGAATTAGAAACTTATGTTACAACGTAAAGCCAACAAGATGCACCTTTAAAACACATCAGAGCAGAATTTACTGACTGAAGAGGGATTTGATCCATGTTGCTGTTTCCCTCACGGTGTTCATGAGATGTTATATTTGTGGGATGGCCAGACCTGAAAACATGATGCTTCTGGCTGTGAACAATTATAAATATTATTCAGATTGATAAAGGCGTTTTTGTTGGTTCTATTCATATAAATCTAAATGAGCAGCATAATCACTAATTAGTGCCATAATTAGTGCATTGCCTTGATTCCTGCTCTTTCCCATGTTTTTCCTCTTGAATCACCTTGATGTTTGACATTCTGTCTTGAATAGATGTGAACAGCAGTCTCCACTTCCTTTATCTCACTCTACATGCCTGACTGGCTCACAAACCATGGCATCTGCAGCTATCAAAAGATTCTAAACAGTCAGAGCAGAGGAGGTAAGAGTTTCTTCACCACATTGATGATAGAGCTTTTTTAATCTTTTCTAAAAGACATATTCAAACTTTTCACTCATGGAGACACACATAGAGGTAATTTAACATGTACCTAACCCTTTTAAACCCTTCTGCATCCCTTTGAATGGAGCTGGAGCTTTTAGAACAATACTCAGGGTCTCATGTGCAAACAAAAGGTTTTGTCTGCTGTAACCCTGTCCATACTGATCCTGCAGATATGCAATTTTCATTATTTCCATATATTTATTCTGTGCATACTTAATTATAATACTTTAGATTTCATGAGGCTTCAACACATATTAAATGCACATCTTCATAAAATACAGCATTTTGAAATGACACTACACAAAAGGGAATTTATTAGAATCATAAAAAGGAGAAAAGTAGATCATCAATTTATTTTTTATATCTCTGACAACTGAAGCTTCAGCTTCACTTCAGCTATACCTTAGAATTCATTACTATATGTATTAAAAATCCTGAGCAGATGTGTTTGTTCACTTTGAGAGTGTTATCTATCTGACATTTATGCAAGAACAAGACTTGGTGAGGACTTGGACTTGGAAGTCTTTGGCTGGGCTATGATGACCACTACTGTTGGTTATTGATTTGATTTTTGGCTATTGATTGACTAAATGATGTTGAAATAGGGATTCAGGAAATGTTTGGATAAAAGTACTGCAGTCACAGGCCCCAGCACAGCCTGTTGGGTAACTGTCTGTGTTGCATCTTTGCCAAAGAATGAATGCTAGAATAAATTTGATTAGAGTCAGAGCACTTTCACGTTCAAAGCTTGTGTATAGACCGTCTAAATAGAATATAGACACTGTAGAGACATGAACAGAAACAGGTGATGATAAAGACAGTAGCTGTTGCTACCAGGCAGACAGAGGACACTAAGTGCAGTGCAGTGGATCACATCTGTCCCATGCTGTGCTGCTAAGCTACCCTTGGTTTTGATCAACCTTTCATCACATCTCTTGCTATTCTTCACCTATTCAATAAGTTTTCCACATTAACAGACACACCGTGTGTGTGTGTGTGTGTGTGTGTGTGTGTGTGTGTGTGTGCGCGTCTGATTAAACAAAGAAGCTTTTGGCAAATGAAGGTAACAAAAGAGGATAGATGATCAAGACATGAAGTGAATGATACAATGATGCAGTGAGACAAAGTAACTGGATGTGAGGTGTTTACTATCTTCTTAGTGTTGTGTCTATGTGCTGAGCAGATCCTGGTAAGGGGGTGTAGGAGCTGTCAATAGACAGGCCACAGTCAGTCATTCAGAGACAAATGGATGTCATTCAAATATCAGAGCCATCACATGTCGGGGTGCTGATGAAATACATCTCAGAGGCCACATGAATAAAGACCTATTGTATGCATTAATGTGCCTGTGTGCACGTAACAGTTAGTGTTTCTGCTTGTGCAGGCCTCACAGCAGGCTGCATGAGGCCATCAGGGTCTATGGCACAGACACTGAATATTAATAAGTTCTTCTGCAGGGGGAGATCTTCCAATATTTTCTTGTTGAGAATAGGGATTTGACTCGAATGACAAAGAATATAGCACATTTTCCCAATGCTGTGTGATGTGGGAGGTTACACCACCACACACCTCCACCCCCACAGACGATGTTGAAGAGACCAGAAAAAATATCTTGAAAATGAAATGTTTTTCTTGTTCAATTCTTCCAATTCATCTTTTTCTTCTGTTTTATTTCGTCATTGTTTTCTTCACTTTCAGCTCACTTCACTTTAGCCACACAAGAAGTCAGTGGAGGTGGTTTTCTGGACAACATACAAAAATCAGCAGTGTTTTTATTCATGCTAAAATATCAGTTGAGTTAGCTTAAGTTACTCAGGACAGCTTTATTTGTATAGTGCCAATTCACAACAGAGGTTATCTCCAGGAACTTTCCAGATAGAGCAGATCTAGACCATCTCTTCATGAAATTATTTACAGACACAAGAATTCACACCAAGAGCAGCACATAGCAACAGGGGTAGAGGCAGAAACCTCCAGCAGAACCAGACTGGACAGGTTGAGAGAAACAGAGAGAAGATGTGAGAGGTTAAGAGAGGTTGAGAGAGAGAGAGAGAGAGAGAGAGAGAGAGAGAGAGAGAGAGGAGGAGAGTAAGATAAAACATTAAAGAAAAAAAAATAAAAACTGGGACTAGATGCACATTTATTTTCTGATACTTCCAAATTTCATAAAGTTACATACTTGGGGTTTTAATTTAATGATCCAAAGCTCTCACACTTACTGTGGCTCACTCTCCATGTGTGTAACAGTCAGAGTGTGTGTGGTCTGTGTGAATGTCGATGTACGAGCATGTGACTCTCTTGATGTGTCCTTAAGGTAGCAGTAAAATGCTGCAGCACTGACTTAATACCAAACTTTTGTTGGTCAGTCACTTTGCACTCTCGTTTTATAAACAACACACAAAGTTTGCACCTCCCAGACTGAGCCACCGGACATAGAAGCCTGTACATAGAATATTACTGACATCCACAAGCAGGTCAACCAGCTCAGATCACACAGCATCCTCAGTAAGGTCCCTTTCGTCTCCTTCTCTAAACACAGCCAGACAGCAGTGAAGCCGTCACCATGGAAACGCAGCCTCTCTACACACCTGTCAGCATCCTGACATTCAGTGAAAACACTGATCCTGATCCTGATCCCCTCCCTTCGCTGAATAACATCTGTCAAACAGTAATCGCTTGTTACCATGACAACAAAAAACTGGGAATGAGCTTGGTATCCATTGCTGGAAAGCTGATGAGCTCATTCAGTCCCTCCAGTGTTAATCAGTGGTTGCACATTAGCAGTCACTTTCTAAGTGAGCGTGAGATGATGTAGAGCGAAGGAAGCACAAAGACAGCTGAATCCTTTCACTGCACACACAGCCTGGCTGCTCAACATGCACCACAATGGTCCTTTTAGAGGACATAAGTCTTGAATTATCCGGGTGTCTGGAGAAGTAAAAGGCTCTCTCTTGTGAGGGAGGCAGCTGTGGCCACAGAGCTTCCTTCTTCTCGGTCCCTCCTTAAAGGCAGTTACTCTTTTGATGGTGAAATAAAGATGTGATTGATGCAGTCTCTTTATACAGGCCCACTGCGTTTGTGGGACTTGATTAGCCAGTGATCAAAGGGGCCAGTGGAAGACAAGGCTGGAGGGTTCCTACAGGAAAGATAGGGGCCTTTTAAAGAATGTCAACTGATGTGAAATGGTTTTTATACTCAAGGCTTCATGAAATCGTAGCAGCAATTTCGGATCTGAGTGACTGTTATATGACTTGCATCTCCACTGCGACTGAGGAACCCTGGTTCCTGAAGAAAGTGGGTCCCAACCAACCCTTTCATTGGGTTACAAGACAAATGTAAGGACTACCAAGATGGACAGGATAGGAATGCAACAACACTTTCCTATGTTTCCTTTTTTCTTGGATTTTTATTAAACCTTGACCCCCTACAATATCATAATCAATTTATAACTGTTTGGTTTACATTTCAAATTTACATACCTGACTGAAGATCTAAACCCAGATAAATCAGATGACAACATCCATGGTGTGAGTCTGTGGCCTATACTAACTGAGTCAGGAGAAAAAGTGAATTCTATGACTTTAATGAAGAAACTGCCTTTAATGTGAATTTGTCAAGTCTGGCTGACACCTAATCCAGTAGAATTGACAGACAGAATTGATAACTGTCACATCTTCTATGTGATCTATAATCAGTGTGTGGAATTATATAATTTGGTAACCATGGCTATAGCAACATGGTTCAGCAAAAGTAAGTAGTTGAGTTTAAACTAGTCCAAACAGACTCTGCTGGAATGACTGAAACGTAACCACACAATACCTGCTGTCAGTCAGATGACACCCTCAGTGAGTCACATGACTTCAGTGTAAGTCAATGAGCCAATGTGAACATGAAGCACCTGTGTGAAAACACCCTCACACACAGGCTGAGGGCCTGAAGCATCTGTCCAGTGCTGTGCTATTGCACAGCTCTTCAAATGAGACATGATAATCTTCTAGAACAGGAAGTGTGTGGCCGCAACAGGAACACCATCAAAATGCAAGGCAGCTTGGCTGCAAATTTTTTTGTGTACAAAGGAAAAATTTTACACCAGCTTGAAGCTACTACTCTAGACTGACACTAACCTGTATCAGTTTCATCCTCACATCTTACAACTTTGTCTCGATGGATCTGTTATCAGTGTGTCTATAAGATAAAGAGAGGGTGTGGCAAAGCTCTACAATGAATAACCTTTTTGAGCTAGTGAAGAAGAATCAATATGTGGTGATCTGTGTTGATATCGTTGTGGGCTGCTTCAAATAAATGTATTGGAAAACTGCATGGAAAAAAACTGTGAAATAACTGGGACTCAAAGGTCTAGAACCAGGCTAAGTTTGTCACACTCATGACAAACTTTGTGGTGTTTGGCCAGTGACCCTGATGATGTGTGTCATCTGGTGTCTGTTCATGCTAGAGAAGCAGCAGCCTCCTCTTGTATGTGTGCATCATATGTGTGCACAGTGTTTGTCAGCAGACAGCATCAGAAAGGTGCACTTAGTGCATCATTTATTATTGATGTTGGATAAATCCTGCTCTTTTTGTGATGTCTGTGGTGTGTACCATCTCGCCAGGTATTATATGTGTTCGTGTGCACATGTATCAACTATAAATAGTGGCTATCCTGAGGTTGCACATAGTCCATGTGGAGCTGTGTGTGTACTGATGATCTGTGGGAGAGCATGAGTTCATCAAACACTGATGTTGCCTGTGTGGCTGTGAACACACAAACTACATCCTGCTCATCACCACATTGTCTGTGTCTCTGACTCTCTCCATATACTCTGCCTGTGGTCATCATCAGACTGACTTCATGATGAGTCAGTGTCCCAGCTCTGGGCTTAGACTCAGTCAGAGTGTACAGTGTATGAACCCAGCTAGATTTGGCCATTCTTAGGTGTTACACTCAAGCTTGAAGGACTTCCTGTCAATTCAAAATGACTTCACTCAACATTTCAACCATATTTGCTTTCAACCCCAGGACTATAAAATCATGTTCAAAAATAAAAACCAAAAACTGCTAAACTGAGTCATTAAATTATTATAAATACTACTGTAGATGCAGTTAGCCATGATCTGATTGTATAACAAGCCTAGTGTATTTTTGTGTTCATGACAGGGGTGCACAGTCTAGATGCTAAATATCAATACTGCCTTCTGCAGTACATTCTTGCTGACTGACACATAGATGTTTGATGTGTCTGACATCAGCTGGACTCATGTGAATTCATGACAACCTATCAAACCAACAACCTTTGAAAGTTGATTGTACCTTCACCCTAAGAGCATAACAAGAAACTGAGCATGAGCTCAAGAGAAGATGTGAAGAAGGAGATGTGAAGAAGTTCTCAAGACAACCAGAGAGAATCCCACTGGACTTACAGTGGGCTTTATTTTAAACCATATAAAGATTTGGTTTATACAACACAGTAATAACAATCTCCTGACCGCAAACACAAAACCAACAGAAATGAGACAATATTTTTTATACAGCACACAGGAGAGACCAGGTTCACATCCCCATCCCATCTGTGCCAAGGCAACAAAGCATGTTGGTTCAGTTTAGGCGAAGATGGTGATGTTGGTCAAGTCAGTGTTTGTGTTAAAGTTTCTGTGTAGCAGAAATCAAGTTACTGGACAACGCAGAGGCTTCAGATGTCATTGAAACCAAACTGCTCCTGAAGCCTGTGCAGCAGCATCATATCAAACTGTTTGCCTCAAATTACCACTAGGTCCATGTGATGCCAGGAGACAGAAGAGGTAAGAAATTTGATCATATTCCTCCTGTATTTTGAAATACTATGGAAATATGTCCAGTTTGGTCAGGTGGCATCATTGGTGAAAATAGTGTTTCATAGTGTCTGGGTGTAAATGGCTGCTAAAAGTTAGGCAGTCAGGCAAGGATTTCTGCCTTGAGTCTAAATAATTTAAATGTCTCCAGGAAGACAAGAGTACCACTGTCTTTGCTGCTGTGGCCACAACAAACCACCCTACACATAAATACCCTTTGTATTACACCACTGCCTTCTACTGAATACGATTTGCAATCTATGCTAATGCAACACAAACCTGTCTAAGAACATTGAAAGAATTTTGGGTGATCATTCCTGCTCTCCATACAGGCTGTGAGGTGATAACTATACTGTGAGAGGTGCAGCACATAATCCTTAGGCCTGAATGAGCATTAAAGTGCTTCAGTTCAGCTGCAGCTTAGGTTGGTACATTACCGTATCCAAATATACCGTACTCGAAAAACCAATGCAACACATTCTCCTCCATTTGAACCAACATGGCTGACAATAACATTTCCATGAGCTTGTGCTTGACCACTTCTTTCTGACTCCACACTCACTTTCAGACTTGCAGTCTCCAGTTCCATCCAGCACTTACACCAGTAACACACGCCAGTATTTAATTGCTTGGGAACAAACAGAAACAAAAAGCAATACAATGTTAAAAAATCACAAACTTACTTTAACTAATGGGATACACCCACCAATAACACAGCATCTATAAGAGTACAGAACAATATAATCACCATTTCATTGTCACTATGATTAAATCTCTCAGCTGGTAACTATGGGGCTACAACAGTAACATTAAACTGTGGCATTGAAAATAATCTAAACAAGCTGAAAAAGGAAACAATGGCACTGAAATTAATATCAGCTCTGAAAAGTTAATCAAATAATGGCATTAAAAACTACAATCGCATTATCCTATTTGTTATATTATTTATTTCAACTTTTATTTAATTGTTTGTCAATGTCAATCTTCACTGTCATGTTAATTTCTTTACACTCAGAAGCCTGACAGGACTTCATACCAGGACAGTTGGCTTCCATATTTACCTGGAGGTTTATTCCACAAGACCAGGTAACTTTTATTTGTTTTGGTGGAGGTCCACTGGAACAAGCGCTAATGTTAGCTAATACAAGTCAGTTAGATGCAGTTAGCTTACTTAGCTAAAAAACAATCTCGACTTGGTTTGGAGGTTTGAGCCCAGTCTTTGTGTTAGCACGTCAATGAGACCTTGTGCAGTAGCAGTAACACTCAAAATAACACTGAACACAGGACACCACAGGGAAAAGTTAACCACAGGTTAGCTAACAGGAGCTCCAGGGAAACATGTGGAACCCACTGCCCTAATATGAAGTCCTGTCAGGCTTCTGAGTGTAAAGAAATCAAGATACAACTGAAGACTGACGTTGAAAAACACAATTATAATACAGAAAATATCAGAAGCTATTAAGAATGTTTTTTTGTCAATGTTTTATTTTTCCATGTCATTCTTTCCTTGTTCAGATCAGTTTTTATTTTCAGTGCCAGATTTTAATGTCACTGTTCTAGCCACATACTACAGTCATTCAGCAGCAAGTCAAACTATAAGTGAAGTCAGTGCGCGCTCCCTATTAGATAAGCGGCTTTGCCAGCAGGCTGTTTGGCAGGGAACCTATGAGGCAACTTTAGTCCCCCACAGTGTCTAATTTATCCCTGCTCATGATACAGGATCCTGGGGAGCAAGATAATGTGACTGTGGATTCTCCCTGCTCTTTCTGCTTGGATGGGAATGTGAAAGTTGTGATCAGGACCTGAAAGGTCTTTTACCTCACAGAGCTACAACAGATGGTGCAAGATGAGGAGGCCTCAACCCTTAATTTCTCCCACTCCCTGTGAACCTCTCCTTTCTGACAACCTCTGCAGCCATCCTTGGTGTTTTCCCTTACACGTTGCTGTTCTTTTGGATTCTTTTAATAGAGTCATAATGAGTTTTGGTCGGTCAGGACTTCCATGTCCACACATAGTATTTACATGTACAGTATATCAGTATATACATAGTATGTACCATATTGTGTACACTGTAGTTGGACTGTGTGTGTATATATATATATATATATATATATATATATATATACTTAGAAGACAAGCACCTGTCTCTTATA